>JAACNH010000702.1:0-16226 GCA_019447015.1 Hymenochirus boettgeri
TGGTAATTCTCTTCAGAGGGAGGACAGTAGATATGGTAATTCTCTTAAGAGGGAGGACAGTAGATATAGTAATTCACCTTACAGAAAGAACAGTATGGAAATTCTCTTCAGAGGGAGGACAGTAGATATAGTAATTCACCTGAGAAGGAGGACAGTAGATATGGAAATTCACCTCAGAGGGAGGACAGTAGATATGGTAATTCACCTCAGAGGGAGGACAGTAGATATGGAAATTCTCTTCAGAGGGAGGACAGTAGATATAGTAATTCACCTCAAAGGGAGGACAGTAGATATAGTAATTCACCTCAGAGGGAGGACAGTAGATATGGTAATTCTCTTCAGAGGGAGGACAGTAGATATGGAAATTCTCTTCAGAGGGAGGACAGTAGATATAGTTATTCACCTCAGAGGGAGGACAGTAGATATAGTAATTCACCTCAGAGGGAGGACAGTAGATATGGTAATTCTCTTTAGAGGGAGGACAGTAGATATGGAAATTCTCTTTAGAGGGAGAAAAGTAGATATAGTTATTCACCTCAGAGGGAGGACAGTAGATATAGTAATTCACCTCAGAGGGAGGACAGAAGATATGGTAATTCTCTCCAGAAGGAGGACAGTAGATATAGTAATTCACCTCAGAGGGAGGACAGTAGATATAGTAATTCCCCTCAGAGGGAGGACAGTAGATAAAGTAATTCCCCTCAGAGGGAGGACAGTAGATATGGAAATTCTCTTCAGAGGGAGGACAGTAGATATAGTTATTCACCTCAGAGGGAGGACAGTAGATATAGTAATTCACCTCAGAGGGAGGACAGTAGATATGGTAATTCACCTCAGAGGGAGGACAGTAGATATGGTAATTGTCTTCAGAGGAAGTACAGTAGATATGGTAATTCTCTTCAGAGGGAGGACAGTAGATGTGGTAATTCTCTACAGAGGGAGGGCAGTACATATGGTAATTCTCTTTAGAGGGAGGACAGTAGAAATAGTAATTCTCTTCAGAGGGAGGAGAGAAGATGTAGTTATTCACCTCAGAGGGAGGACAGTAGATATGGTAATTCTCTACAGAGGGAGGACAGTATATATGGTAATTCTCTTTAGAGGGAGGACAGTAGAAATAGTAATTCTCTTCAGAGGAAGGAGAGAAGATATAGCTATTCACCTCAGAGGGAAGACAGTAAATATGGTAATTCACCTCAGAGGGAGGACAGTAGATATGGTAATTCTCTTCAGAGGGAGGATAGCAGTTATGGTAATTCTATTTAGATGGAGGACAGTAAATATGGTATTTCTCTTCAAAAGGGGGGACAGTAGATATGGTAATTGTCTTCAGAGGAAGGACAGTAGATATGGTATATCTCTATTTAGCGGGAGGACAGTAGATATGGTATTTCTCTTCAGAGGGAGGACAGTAGATGTGGTAATTCTCTTTAGAGGGAGGACAGTAGAAATAAAAAATTCTCTTCAGAGGGAGGAGAGAAGGTATAGCTATTCACCTCAGAGGGAGGACAGTAAATATGGTAATTCACCTCAGAAGGAGGACAGTAGATATGGTAATTCTCTTCAGAGGGAGGATAGTAGTTATGGTAATTCTATTTAGATGGAGGACAGTAAATATGGTAATTCTCTTCAAAAGGGGGGACAGTAGATATGGTAATTGTCTTCAGAGGAAGGACAGTAGATATGGTAAATCTCTATTTAGAGGGAGAAAAGTTGATATGGCCATTCTCTTCAGAGGGAGGACAGTAGATATGGTAATTCTCTTCAGAGGTGGGAAAAAGTTATTCTGGTTATTGATACATAAAGTAGAGTTGGGAAAGGGTTGTCTCTGTGAGAACGGTAAAGCTATGGAACATTGCAAGTTACTGTTAGTGATATATAAATAAGTAGAGGTTGATCCAGGGAAATTTCCAAAAAATGTTTCCCCTCATAAATTTGGTGGGTGGGGTTTTGTTTGCCTTACCTCTGGATTCAATGTAGGCAGGGGGAAAGGAGGATATGCTAGATACGGTTGGAATGGATGGACAAAGTCTTTATTCAACGCTAAATACTACACATACTATACTACCTTCAGATTGTTTCTAGTTGCCTGAATACATACCTATCTTCAGATGCTCCAGTACTGCACTACTTACCTACCTTCAGCTGTTGTCCAGTTTCCTGTAATACCTACCTAGTCTTCCGGCTCCGGTTACCTGCAAAGACTTACCTACCTCAGCTGTTCCAGTTCCTGTAATTACCTACCTATTTCAGCCCCTTCGCCTGCTACGGTTACCTGCAATACTTACCTACCTTCAGTGGTACAGTTACCTGTAATACCTATTCTCTTCAGCTGCTCGGTTACCTGCAATACTTACCTTACCTTCAGCTGTTCAGTCTTGTAATACCTACCTTCTTTCAGCTGCTTTTTTTGTCCGGTTCCTGCAAATACTTACCTAACCTTCAGCGGTTCCAGTTTTTCCTGTAATACCTACCTATCTTCAGCTGCTCCGCGTTACATGCAATAACTTACCTCCTTCAGCTGTTCCAGTTTCCTGTAATACATACCTAATCTTCAGCTGCTACGGTTACCTGCAATACTTACCACCTTAAGCTGTTCCAGTTTCCGTAATACCTACCTATCTGCAGCTGCTCCGGTTTAACTGACAATAATACTACATCAGCTGTTCCAGTTCCTGTAAATACCTACTATCTTCAGCTGATCCAGTTACCTTGCAATCCTACCTACCTTCAGCTGTCCAGTACCTGTAATACCTACCTATCTTCAGCCTGCTTCCAGTTACCGCCAATACTTACCTTCCATTCAGTTTTTTCTAGTGCATGTAATACCTACCTAACTTCAGTGTTTCCAGTTACCTGCAATACTTACCTTACCCTGCAGCCATTAGAGTAACCTGCAATTAATCACATACCTTCAGTTGTTCCAGTACCAAGAATCTTATATTACCTTTAGCTGTTCAGGTACCTGCAGTACTCACCTTACCACCAGGCCTTTCCAGTACCCGCAATACTCACTACCACCAGCCATCTAGGTCTCCACAGAACATACTTAACTCTCTTATCTGTGACTGTTTCCAGTGTGTGCCTAATTCCTTGTGAGTCACTTTACCCTCTAAAACCTGGGACAACTGTCACCCACTTCGGTGTTTACCCAGGCTTCAGACAGTAAGTGCTGCAGCCACCCAATCGGACTGACAGAAAGGACTTAACTGACCGGGTTCCCTCGGCATTCCTTCAGAAACTCTCCTTGCCTTGATGAACTGTAATTAGAAATGCTGTTTCCATGTAAGTTCCTTAGTTTAATGGAAGTGAGTCCAAATGGATCGAATTTCAAATGTTTTTTAATTGGTTGTTGTTTTTAATGTACACCAAAGGGTTAATTTGCATAGTAAATTGAGAGAGACCAAACCACACCTTGTCTGATATAAATAAAACCTGTTTCGACTAAGAGGATCACGTATCTGATGAAGTAGGATGTGTCACAAAAGACGTCAGCGCTGATTTCTCCGCCCTCCCTGTACCCTCCATGGTGGTTTTGGACCATGTGTGTAACGGTGTTTATATGGATGAAATTACGTAGATGTTTTACCTGACCGCCATGCTGCTGCTCCTACACTTGTCCAGTACCCAAGGTGAAAGACATTGCTTTTCTGGGGTTTAAAGGGTGCTTAACCCCTGATAAAACACCTAAGCATTAGAGGGTCCAAAGCCTAACAAATAGAAGAAAGTGCTAAATAATGATTCTTGAGGGTTTTCTTTGAAAGGATTTGATAAGGACCCACTTGGAGAAATTCTGCCAGATTTTGAGCTTTTTTAAAGACAAAATGAGGGTCACACGACTTTACATACCTGAAACGAAAGATTGAGAAGAAGAAGTTAAAATGTTGGTAATTGCATATTTATCTGTGCTGTTTGTCATTAAATTATTAATGTTAGAGAGTGCTCCTAATTGTCGTCATCCCCCTTACTCACTGCCTCTTGTAGTGGACTGCGACACTTAAAGTTTCTTGGCCCAGTCTCACCATGGACTCTGCTTACACATCTACCATCCCCTCTTTCTTTTTCTCTGACTTATTATATTAATTGTTGCAGAATGGTGTTGTGCGAAAAGAATTCCCAAGAGGTCAGGGAATGGGAAACACATATTCATTTCAGGCTTGGGAAGTAGAGTGACAGGTCTTTCCTGGTAAATGCTGTGATTTCAAACAATGATTCTCAGAATCTACAACGAAGATTTAAAAATTCTAAAAATGTTTTGGAGCAGTGGGTCTTGTTGATCTAGAGTACAATTACTCTTTAATATCTATTAGAGAAGCATTCAGTTAAAAAAATAGATCAGGTTTTCTTTGTCCATTTTTTTGTATCTTTTCTACCAGGAAACTTGGAAAATTAATTTATTATCACTGTACCTAAGAATTTCAGTTTGTTTGTCAAGTGAGGAGATGGAAGTTCAATTTCCGCCATGTTCTTGAAATCCCTTATGGAGCTTTCTGGGAAAGAATAACTTGTTGGATATAATACTCCTGGAAAACATAAGTCAAATGTAGTATCCCTCCAAAGTGTGACTAGAATTTTTCTAAAAAAAATGATGAGCTGAAGACGTAAAAAACATAGAAATATGCAGGTTTATGATTCCCAACAGGAAGGGAACATTTTCCACTTATACTTCTCTTTCATATAGTACTAGCAAATATAGTGGACTGTCCCTGTAAACATAAATCCTAAAGAAATAAAAACTCTCATTGCTTAACTTACCAAGGTTTTTCATTGCCTGATGTTATAATGGAATTATGGTTTCAGAATTGTTAGCCTTCTTCGGGTCAAACAGTTAAATATTAAGTCATCAAAAGGATGTTAGATTTAAAGTGATGGGCATGTTTTCTTTATTTGACATTTAGGTAGGTAATAAGTATACTTTGATAAATATATAATAAAATTATTCTGACTGATAACAATGGTCAAATAGGGTGGACCTTTTCCCTGGTCTTTAACACTATGGCTAAAGAAACAAAGGTTTACAGTACATTTCATTTAATCTCCAGCCTCATGCAAGTCTAATGTGCTACAGTTACTTTGTCATCCTAACCTTCAGGGCCTTTCAAAGAAGAAATGATAGCAGGTTAAAAAAGTCCCCTTTGGGAACCAAAATTTGCAATTGACAATATCTTCTAGAACATTAGGTTTTCTTATCAGTAATAAGAGAGACTAGAACAATTTGCAATAGTTTTGGTACAGAGGTGTTTACTGTGCCTATAATTGTAATTTCTTGTTTTTGTCAGGTGTTCTATCAGTAAGTGAGATGTGCATATCATGTATTGAGGGGACACAAAATTCACGCTAGATACACATGGGGAGAATAGTTTCCTCATCCTCAAACAACTGGCGGCTGTAGATTCCTTCCCCCTAGCTGCGCAGTTTCCGGAGAAGATTCTGACTATCTGACCGTTTAAACAGATTGTTTCTTATTTGGGTCTTTGACTCACAGGCAAAATTCTCCATCCAGAGATTCTTCCAGTAACTGTCTTTGGATATTAGGAGGGGTTACATTTCCTTAAAAAGTTTCATTCTTTCAGGATAATTAAAATCTTCGGATAATATGAAGCCAATAAACAAATCATAGTTAAAGGCAAGGAATCCACGCGAAACACTATTTTCTTTTAGATCTCTTCCCCAGTTAGGTGAGATAAGAAATGTTTTTTCTTTAAAACAGGTTTCCTATAAAAAGATAATAAGACTGTCCATAATCAGGGTTTGTTGTTCCACAAAAATTAATCACAGATGAGTGGAGTTTGGAATAACTTTTGGTTTTGAACTAGATTAAGATATTGCCATTGTCTGAGTGGTTATCCTACTGTGTATTCAAACAGATTCCATGAATGGAAGAGATATTGTAAGAAGCTGGTTTCTCTCTCTCCACTAATATCTTCAGTTGGCCATTTAATTCCCACCAGAGTTCCAACCAAATATATTATTAACTGTACCAGGGCAATGAAGTGGTGTGTCATCACCTTGGTACTGTCCGATACAGGAATGGGAAGAGTTCTGTCACCGAAGGAAAGGGTTTCTGAAGCGCCATAACTGATCTGTGAACAAAGAGTGATGAAACATTGAAAGTGAACAGAAATCAAGTAGAAGTCACATAGAAGTTTCATAAAAACAACACAAGTATAGACTGGTTATCCAAGTTAAGGAATCTAACATAGACCTACCATAGACTCCATAGATATTCTCATTTCTTGCAAGCCCTTGCCAACTGCATATGAAGTTGACTCTCACTCCTCGATGCTAGCATTTGGCGTCTTATGCAGACACCAACAACAACATTACCCCCCTTTCCTGTTCCTTAGTCCACCCATATGCTCCACTTTAAAATCCATATTGCCAGTTATCTCTTCTTTTTTAAATGTGGATTGGTTAACATTAAACATATACTACTACAACCTTTGCGTGTTTCTCGGTAATGCCAAACAAGGGCATATCCTTTAAATTTACAACCAGTCATGAGAAATATTCACACGTTTCTCCTATACTCTATTAAATCATACTTTCTTCTATGCGATTATCTCCCCCAATTCACCCATTTGTCAGCCAGGTTCTCGTATTTGCAAACATACATTAGATTATGATTCCGAATTATTCATAAACTTAAAAGTGCATGACTCCAACCCCCTATGCTCGCCCCACCCCCCTTCCACCCACCATGGCCAATCTACAATCCTGCTTCCTTTCTGGGCAATCTATTCCCAGATTAGACTGTAATAAACCCCCCCTCACCTAGTTTAAAATCTCTCAACCCTCTGAGCCAAAAAACAAATGCACCACCATCAGTGAGGTTGCAACCATCTCTACTAAGAGCCTGTAGCCAACAGCAAAAGTCTGCCCAGTTCTCTATTAAACCCAAATCCTTATTACTTCATCCCCCTCTTAGCCATGTTATTAATTTCCTAAGCTCCCGCTGTCTCCCTAGTGTAGAACATGGCTTTGTGGTAGCATTTCTGCAAACACTACCCTGGAGGTCCTGCTTTTAACTGGCCCCTAGCCTCTCAGAAATCATGTTTAAGGACCTCTCCTCCTCTCTTAAATTTGTTCATTGGCCACCAATGGTGTGAACCAAGACTGCCGGGGTCCAAAGTTGTTATGTATTCTCTACTTGGGAGGAAAAGGAAAGTAGATGTGGTAACTCTCTCAGAGGGAGGACAGTGAGTGTAATTCTAGACAGAGGGGGAGGGAAGAACATATGGTAATTCTCTTTAGAGGGAGGGACAGTAGAATTAGAAATAGTAATTTTCTTCAGAGGGAGGAAGAGAGAAAATGTAGTTATTCACCTCAGAGGGAGGACAGTAGCTATGGGTAATTTCCTACAGAGGGAGGACAGATATAATGGTAATTCTCTTTATAGGAAGGAACACAGTAAAAGAGTAGTTCTCTTCAGAGGGAGGAGAGAAGATATAGTACTTCACCTCAGAGGGAGGACAGTAAATATGGTAATTCACCTCAGAGGGAGGACAGTAGATATGTTTAATCTATTCCAGAGGGGTAGTAGGTATGGTAATTCTATTTAGAGGAGGACAGTCAGGTAAATCTGGTAATTATCTTCAAAAGGGGCGACAGTAGATATGGTAATTGTTCTTCAGAAAGAAGTATAGTAGATGTGGTAATTCTCTTCAGGGAGGAACAGTAGATATGGGTAATTCTCTTAAGAGGTGAGGACAGAGTAGATCTAGAATTCACCTACAGAAAGACACAGTAGTAGATAGGTAATTCTCTCAGAGGTAGGACAATAGAGATGGTAATTCTCTCAGTAGGGAGGACCATAGATATAGTAATCACCTCACAGGGGGACAGTAGATATGATAATCTCTTTCAGAGGGGAGGACAGAGATTGTGGTAATTCTCTTCAGAGGGAGGACAGTTAGATATGGTAATTCACCCTCACAGGGAGGACAGTTATAGATATGGGAAATTCTTTCAGAGGGAGGAACAAGGAGATATAGTAATCACCTTACAGAAAGCACAGTAGATATTGGTAATTTCCTCAGAGGTTTAGGACATAGATATGGTTAATCTCTGCAGAGGGAGGACCATAGAATAGTAATTCACCTCACAGGGAGGACAGTAGATATGCTAATTCTCTTCAGAGGGAGGAAAGTAGATGTGTAATTTCTTCAGGAGGGAAGGACAGAGTATGGTTAATTCACCCTCACAGGGAGGACGAGATAGTAGATATGGAATATCTTCAGAGGGAGGAGGAGACTAGTAAGATATAGTAATTCACCTGAGAGGAGGGACGTAGATATGGTAATTACATACAGAGGGAGGAGACAGTAGATATGTTAATTCACCTCAGAGGGAGGCAAAGTAGATATGGAAATTTCTATCAGAGGGGAGGGACAGTAGATATGTAATTCACTCAAGGGAGGGACATAGTAGATATAGTAATTCACCTCAGAGGGAGGACAGTAGATTTGAAATTTCGCTTCAGAGGGAGGACAGTAGATATGGAAATTTCTCTTCGAGGGAGGACGTAGATATAGTTATTACCTCCGAGGGGAGGACAAGTTAGATATAGTTAATTCACCTAGAGGGAGGACAAGTGTAGATATGGCTATTACTCTTTAAGGGAGGACAGTGATATGGAAATTCTCTTTAGAGGGGAAAAGGAGATATAGTTATTCACTCAGAGGGACGGACAGTAGACTATAGAATTCACCTCAAAGGGGAGGAGAAGAAGAATATGGTATTCTCTCCAGAGGAGGGACAGTAGATATAAGTAATTCACCTCAGAGGGAGGACGAGTTAGATCATAGTAATTCACACAGAGGTGGGACAGTAGATAAGTAATTCCTCAGAGGGAGGGACAGTAGTAGTATGGAAATTCTTCAGATGAGGCAGGACAGTAGATATAGTTATCAACCTCCAGAGGGAGGACAGATTAGATATAGTAATTCAACCCAGAGGGAAGGACAGTAGATATGGTTAATTCACTCTCAGGGGAGGACAGTAGAATGGTTAATGTTCAGAGGAAAGTACAGTAGATATGGTAATTCTCTTCAGCGGGAGGACAGTTAGATGTGGTAATTCTCTACAGAGGGGAGGGCCAGTACATTATATGGTAATTCTTTAGAGTGAGAGGACCAGTGATGAAAATAGTAAATCTCTTCAGAGGGAGGAGAGAAGATGTAGTTATTCACCTCCAGGAGGACAGAGATATGGTAAAATTCTACAGGGGAGGACAGGTATATATGGTAATTCTACTTTAGAGGACGGACAGTAGAAATAGTTGTCTCTTCAGGAGGGAGGAGAGAAGAATAGCTATTCACCTCAGAGGGAAAGACAGTAAATATGTGTAATTCACCTCAGAGGGAGGAGTAGGTATGGTTAATCTCTTTCAGAGGGAGGATAGTAGTTGGTAATTCTATGAGATGGGGGAGACAGTAAATATGGATTTCTCTTCAAAAGGGGGGACAGTAGATATGGTAATTGTCTTCAGAGGAAGGACAGTAGATTGTATATCTCTATTTAGCGGGAGGACAGTAGATATGGTATTTCTCGTTCAGAGGGGACAGTAGATAAATAGTAATTGCCCCTCAGAGGGAGGACAGTTAGATATGGAAATTCTCTTCAGAGGGAGGACAGTAGATATAAGTTATGTCCCTCAGAGGCGGACAGTTAGATATATAATTCACTCAGAGGGAGGGCAGGAATAGTATTCACCTCAGAGGGGTAGGACAGTTAGACTATGGTTAATTTCACTTCAGAGGCGAGGACAGTAGGATATGGTTACTGTCATCAGAGGAAGTTACAGTATAGTAGATCTGGTAATTCTTCGACGGGAGGAGAGAGACGTAGATGGTGTAATTCTTACGAGGGAGGGCAGTACTATGTAATTCTTTTAGAGGGAGGGACAGTTGAGAAATAGTATTCTCGTCAGAGGGAGAGGAGAGAAGAGTAGTATTAACCTCAGAGGGAGGACAGTAGAAGATATGGTTAATTTACAGCGGGAGGACAGTCATATATGGTAATTCTCTTTAGAGGGAGGACAAGTAGAAATAGTAATTCTCTTCAGAGAGAAGGAGGAGAGAAGATATTAGCTATTCACCTCAGAGGGAAGACAGTTAAATATGGTTAATTCCATCAGGGGGAGGACCAGTAGATATGGTAAGTCTCTCAGGGGAGGACCAGTAAGATATAGTTATTCACCTAGAGGGAGGGACAGTTGATTATAGTAATTTCCTTCAGAGGGGAGGACAGTAGATATAGTAAATTTCACCTCAGAGGGAGGACGGTTGATATATAATTCACCTCAGAGGGAGGACAGTGATTAGTATTCACCTCAGAGGGAGGACACAGTTGATTATAGGTAATTCACCTCAGAGGGAGGAAGAGTTGATTGTATTCACCTCAGAGGGAGGACAGTAGATATGGTAATTCTCTTTAGAGGGAGGCAGTAGTATGGAAAATCTCTCTTAGAGGGAGGACAGTAGATATAGTTAATTCACCTCAGAGGAAGGACCAGGGGATATGGTAATTCTCTTTAGAGGGAGGACAGTAGGATATGGAAAATCTCTTGTAGAGGGAGGACAGTAGATAAGTAATTTCACCTCAGAGGGAGGACAGTTAGATATGGAAATTCTCTTTAGAGGGAGGACAGTAGATATGAAAAAATCTCTTTAGAGGGAGGACAGTAGATATAGTAATTCACCTCGAGGCGAGGACAGTAGAAATGGTATTTCTTAGAGGGAGGACAGTAGATATGAAAAATCTCTTTAGAGGGAGGACAGTAGATATAGTAAATCACCTCAGAGGGAGGACAGTAAAATGGTAATTCACTCAGAGGAAGGAGAGTAGATATGGTAATTCTCTCAGAGGGATTATAGTAGAAGATATGGAATTCTATTAGATGAAGGACAGTAGATATGGGTATATCTCTTTTAGAGGGGAGGACAGTAGATATGGTATTCTCTTAGAGGGAGTACGTAGATATGGTAATTTTCTTAGAGGGAGGACAGTAGATATGGTAATTCTCTTCAGAGGGAGGACAGTAGATATGGTAATTCTCTTCAGAGGGAAGACAGTGAGCAGTAGATATAGTAACTACCTTACAGAAAGAACAGTTAGATATGGTAATCCTCCTCAGAGGTAGGACAATAGATATGGTAATTCTCTTCAGAGGGAGGACCATACATATATAGTAATTCACCTCACAGGGAGGACAGCAGATATGAATTCTCTTCAGAGGGAGGACAGTAGATGTTGGTAATTCTCTTCAGAGGGAGGACATTAGATGTGGTAATTCTCTTCAGAGGGGAGGACAGTAGATATGGTAATTCACCTCACAGGGAGGACAGTAGATATGGAAATTCTCTTCAGAGGGTACAGTAGATATATTAATTCACCTGAGAAGGAGGACAGTAGATATGAAATTCACCTCAGAGGGAGGAAAGTAGATATGGAATTCCTTCAGAGGGGGAGACAGTAGATATAAATCACCTCAGAGGGAGGACAGTAGATATGGTAATTCACCTCAGAGGGGGACAGTAGATATGGAAATTGTCAGAGGGAGGACAGTAGATATGAAATTCTCTTTTGAGGGAGACAGTTAGATATGGAAATTCTCTTTAGAGGGAGGACAGTAGATATAAAAATTCACCTCAGAGGGAAGGACAGTAGATATGGTAATTCACCTCAGAGGGAGGACAGTAGATATGGAAATTCTCTTCAGAGGTAGGACAATAGAATGGTAATTATCTTCAGAGGGAGGACAGGAGAATAGTAATTCACCTCACAGGGAGGACAGTAGATATGATATTCTCTTCAGAGGGAGGACAGTAGATGGGTAATTCTCTGCAGAGGGAGGAAGTAGATGTGGTAATTCTCTTCAGAGGGAGGACAGTAGATATGGTAACTCACCTCACAGGGAGGACAGTAGATATGGAAATTCTCTTCAGAGGGAGTACAGTAGAGATAGTAATTCACCTGAGAAGGAGGACAGTAGATATGGTAATTCACCTCAGAGGGAGGACAGTAGATATGGTAATTCTCTCCAGAGGGAGGACAGTAGATATAGTAATTCACCTCAGAGGGAGGACAGTAGATATGGAATTTCTCTTCAAAGGGAGGACAGTAGTTATAGTTATTCACCTCAGAGGGAGGACAGTAGATATAGTAATTCACCGAGAGGGAGGACAGTAGATATGGTAATTCACCTCAGAGGGAGGACAGTAGATATGGAAATTATCTTCAGAGAGAGGACAGTAGATATAGTTATTCACCTCAAAGGGAGGACAGTAGATATGGAAATTCTCTTCAAAGGGAGGACAGTAGATATAGTAATTCACCTCAGAGGGAGGGCAGTAGATATAGTAATTCACCTCAGAGGGAGGACAGTAGATATAGTAATTCACCTCAGAGGCAGGACAGTTTAGATATAGTAATTCACCTCAGAGGGAGGACAGTAGATATGGTAATTCTCCTCAGAGGTAGGACAATAGATATAGTTATTCACCTCAGAGGGAGGACAGTTGATATAGTAATCACCTCAGAGGGAGGACAGTAGATATGGAAATTCTCTTCAGAGGGAGGACAGTAGATATAGTAATTCACCTTACAGAAAGAACAGTAGAATGGTAATTCTCTCAGAGGTTAGGACAATAGATATGAGTAATTCTCTCAGAGGGAGGGACCATAGATATGTAATCACCTCACAGGGAGGACAGTAGATATGATAATTCTCTCAGAGGGAGGACAGTAGATGTGTAATTTCTTCAGAGGGAGGACAGTAGATATGGTAATTCACTCACAGGGAGGGACAGTAGATTGGAAAATTCTCTTCAGAGGGAGGACAGTAGATATAGTTAATCACCTGAGAAGGGGACAGAGATATGTATTCACCTCAGAGGAGGACAGTAGATATGGTAATTCACCTTCAGAGGGAGGAAGGAGAAAGTAGATATGGAAATTCTCTTCAGAGGGAGGACAGTAGATATAGTAATTCACCTCAAAGGGAGGACAGTGATATAGTTGTAATCACCAGAGGGAGGACAGGTAGATATGGAAATTCTCTTCAGAGGGAGGACAGTAGATATGGAAATTCTCTTCAGAGGGAGGGACAGTAGATTAGTTATTCACCTCAGGAGGGAGGACAGTAGATATAGTAATTCACCTCAGAGGTGAGGACAGTAGATATGGTAATTCTCTTAGAGGGAGGACAGTAGAGTAGATATGGAAAATTCTCTTAGAGGAGAAGAAAAGTAGATTATAGTTATTCACCTCAGAGGGGAGGACAGTAGATATAGTAATTCACCTCAAAGGGAGGACAGAAGATATTGTGATATCTCTCCAGAAGGAGGACAGTAGATATAGTAATTCACCTCAGAGGGAGGACAGGAGATATAGTAATTCACCTCAGAGGGAGGACGTAGTATAAAGTAATTCCCTCCGAGGGAGGACAGTAGATATGGAAATTTCTTCAGAGGGAGGACAGTAGATAGTTATTCACCTCAGAGGGCGGACAGTAAGATATTAGTAATTCACCTTCAGAGGGGGAGGACAGTAGATATGGTAATTCACCTCAGAGGGAGGACAGTAGATATGGTAATTGTCTTCCGAGGAAGTACAGTAGATATGGTAATTCTCTTCAGAGGGAGGACAGTAGATGTGGTAATTCTCTACAGGGGAGGGCAGTACATATGGTAAGTCTCTTTAGAGGGAGGACAGTAGAAATAGGAATTCTCTTCAGAGGGAGGAGAGAAGATGTAGTTATTCACCTCAGAGGGAGGACAGTAGATATGGTAATTCTTACAGAGGGAGGACAGTATATATGGTAATTCTCTTTAGAGGGGGACAGTAGACAGTAGAGAAATAGTATTCTATTTCAGAGGGAGGAGAGAAGATATAGCTATTCACCTCAGAGGGAAGACAGTAAATATGGTAATTCACCTCAGAGGGAGGACAGTAGATATGGTAATTCTCTTCAGAGGGAGGATAGTAGTTATGGTAATTCTATTTAGATGGAGGACAGTTAAATATGGTATTTCTCTCAAAAGGGGGGACAGTAGATATGGTAATTGTTTCAGAGGAAGGACAGTAGATATGGTATATCTCTATTTAGCGGGGAGGACAGTAGATATGGTAGTTTCTCTTTCAGAGGGAGGGACAGTAGATAAAGTAATTCCCTCAGAGGGAGGACAGTTAGATATGAAATTCTCTTCAGAGGGGGAAGTAGATAGGAGGACAGTAGATATAGTTATCCCCTCAGAGGGGGACAGTAGATATAGTAATTCACCTCAGAGGGAGGACAGTAGATATAGTAATTCACCTCAGAGGGAGGACAGTATAATGGGTAAGTCACCTAGAGGGAGGGACAGTCAGATATGGTAATTGTCATCAGAGGAAGTACGTAGATATGGTTAATCTCTTCGAGGCAAAGAGTGGAATGGACTAGGTAATCTCAAGAGGGAGGGCAGTCATTATGGTAATTCTCTTTAGAGGGAGGACAGTAGAAATAGTAATCTCTCAGGGGAGGAGGAAGAAAAGAGAAGATTGTTAGTTATACCAGAGGCGAGGGACAGTAGATATGGTAATCTCTACAGAGGGAGGACAGTATATATGGTACATTCTCTTTAAGGGAGGAGACAGGTTACGAGAAGTAGAGATAATCCATAGTAATTCTCTTCAGAGGAAGGAGGAGAGCATATAGCTAGTTCACCTCAGAGGGAAAGACGTAAATATGTAATCCACTCAGAGGGAGGAAGTTAAGATATGGTAATTCTTTCAGGAGGAGGATAGAGTTATGGTAATTCTATTAGACTGGAGACAGTAATTAGTTATTTCTCTTCAAAAGGGAGGACAGTAGATTATGGTAATTGTCTCAGACGGAAGGACAGTAGATATAGGTATATCTCTATTTAGCGGGAGGACAGTTTAGATATGTAGTTCTCATTAGAGAGGGAGCGACAGTAAGATTTGGTGGTAATTCTTATCGAGGGAGAGACAAGTTAGAAATAAAAAATTATCTTCAGAGGAGGAGAGAAGGTCTTAGCTATTACCTAGAGGGCGGACAGTTAAATAGGTGGTAATTCAGCGCAGAGGAGGACAGTAGATATGGTAATTTCTTCAGAGGAGGATAGTAGTTATGGTAATTCTATTTCGATGGAGGACAGTAAAATATGGTAATTCTCTTCAAAATGGGGGGGACAGTAGATAGGTAATTGTCTTCGCAGGAAGGGACAGTAGATATGTGTAAATTCTATTTAGAGGGAGGAGGAGAAAAGTTTGATCTGTTTTGCATGTCTCTTCGAGGGGAGGACAGTAGTATGTAATTCTCTTCAGAGGGAGCAGTAAGATATGGTAATTCTCTAAGGAGGGAGGAAGTAGAATAGTAAGTCACTTACAGAAAGAACAGTAGATTATGGTAATTCTTTCAGAGGCGAGGCAGTGATTATGGTAATTTCTTCAGAGGGAGGAAGTAGATATAGCAATTCACCTTCGAACAGAAACAGTAGATATAGGTAATCTCCTCAGAGGTAGCGAACAATTAGATATGGTAATCTCTCTTCAGAGGGAGGACCATAGATATGATAATTCACATCACAGGAGAACGTTAGATATGTAATAATTATCTTAGAAGGGAGGGACAATTAGATGGGGCTTTCTCTTCAGAGGGAGGACAGTAGAGTGTGGGGTAATTGCTCTTCTTTAGAGGGGGACAGTAGATATGAATTTTCACCTCACAGGGAGGACAGTAGATATGGAAATTTCACCTCATAGGGAGGACTTAGTAGATATAGTAATTCACCCAGAGGGAGGATAATAGACAATAGATATAGTAATATGATGGACATTTGAATCCTCAGAGGGAGGACAGTAGATTATGGAAATTCTCTTCAAGAGAAAGATTGGCAATATTAGAGGGGAGAGTAGATATAGTATTCACCTCAGAGGGAGGACAGTAGATATGGGTAATTCTTTTGAGGGAGGACAGTATGCATATTGGAAATTCTCTTTTAGAGGGAGGAAAGTTAGATATAGTATTCACCTCAAGGAGGACAGAAAGATAGTATAAGTTCACCTCAGAGGGAGGACAGTAGATATGGTAATTCTCTACAGAGGAGGACAGTAGATATGGTAATTCTCTCAGAGGGAGGGCCACATAGATTAGTAATTCACCTCACAGGGAGGACAGTAAGATATGATAATTCGCTTCAGAGGGAGGGCAGTAGATGGGT
>JAACNH010000702.1:26122-85467 GCA_019447015.1 Hymenochirus boettgeri
ATAGTAATTCACCTCAGAGGGGACAGTTTTATAAATTTTTGTAATTCACCTATGAGGATAGGAGAGTAGATGTTGGTATTATTTCTGGTGTCTTGTAGGGGATTTATAGTAGATATGGTAATTCATTTAGATGGAAGGACCAGTAGTTATATGAGTGTATATCTCTTAGTTTAGTAGGAGAGGACAGTATGAGTTGAGTTTGGTATTTTCTCTTCGAAAGGGAGTACAGTAGATATGGTAATCTTCTTCAGAGGCAGTGAGGACAGTTTAGTTCATTGGTAATTCTCTTCAGAGGGAGGACAGTCGCTATGGTTAATTCTCTTTCAGAGAGAAGAAGGACGTAAGATAGTAGTAACTCACCTTACAGAAAGAACAGGAGATATGGTATCCTCCTCAGAGGTAGGACAATAGATATGGTAATTCTCTTCAGAAGGGAGACCCTACATATAGTAATTCACCTCACAGGGGAGGACAGCAGCATATGTATTACTTTCAGAGGGATGGACAGTAGATGTGGTAATTCTCTTTCAGAGGCGAGGACATAGATGTTGGTAATTCTCTTCCGAGGGAGGACAGTTAGCTATGGTAATTCCCTCACAGGAGGACAAGTTAAGATTGAAAATTCTTTCAGAGGAGTACAGTAGATATATTAATTCACCTGAGAAGGCGGAAGTAGATATGGAAATTCACCTCAGAGCGGAGGACAGTTTAGATATGGTAATTCTCTTCAGAGGAGGACCGTGTAGATATAAAAATTACCTCAGAGGGAGGACAGTATTAGTGATATGGTTAATGTCACCTCAGAGGGAGGCAGTAGATATGGAAAAATTCGCTTCAGAGGGAGGACAGTAGATATGGAAATTTCTTTTGAGGGAGGACAGTAGATATGGAAATTCTCTTCTAGAGGAGGACAGTAGATATAAAAATTCACCTCAGGGGGGGACAGTAGAGTATGGTTAATTCCACCTCAGAGGGAGGACAGTTTCGTAGATATGGAAATTTCTTCAGAGGTAGGACATAGAATGGTAATTTCTCTCAGAGCCGAGGACAGTATCCACGTAGAATAGTAATTCACTCACAGGGAGGGGACAGTAGATATGATAATTCTCTTCAGAGGGAGGCGTAGATGGTGCGTATTCTCTCAGGGGACAGAGAGCAGTAGATGTGGTAAAATTCTCTTCAGAGGGAGGACAGTGATTGTATGGTAACTCACCTCACAGGAAGGCAGGAGATATGGAAATTCTCTTCGAGGGAGTACAGTTAGAGATAGTAATTCACCGAGCTGAGAAGGCGGGACAAGTAGATATGGTAATTCACCTCAGAGGGAGACAGTAGTATGGTAATTCTCTCCAGAGGGGACCAGAGATTATAGTAATCACTCAGGGAGGACAGAGATATCGGAATTATATCTTCAAAGGGGAGGACAGTAGTTATATTATTCACCTCAGAGGAGAGGACCAGTAGATATAGGAATTCACCTGAGAGGTAGAGGACAGTAGATATGGTTAATTCCTGTAGCCTAAGGGATTGGTGGACGGGGAGGACAGTTAGATATGGAAATATATCTCAGAGAGAGACAGTAGATTATAGTTATTCACTCAAAGGGAGGAAGAGTAGATTGGAAATCTCTTCAAAGGGAGGGAAGTAGATATATAATTCACTCAGAGGGAGGACAGTAGAGATAGTAATTCACCTCAGAGGGAGGACACGTAGCTATAGTAATTCACTCAGAGGCAGGACAGCTTAGATATAGTAGAATTCACCTCAGAGGGTGGAGGACATGTAGATATGGTAAATTTTCCTCAGAGGTAGGACATAAGATATGTATTCACCTCAGAGGGGAGGACAGTGATATAAGTTAATCACACTCAGAGAGGAGGACATGGAGATATGGAAATTCTTTCAGATGCGGAGGACAGTTTAGATATAGTAATCACCTTAAGAAAAAAGAACAGTAGATAGAATTGTAAGTCTCTCAGAGGTAGGACAATAGATATGGAATTCTACTTCAGAGGGAGCGGACCATTAGATTGTAATCACTCACAGGGGAGGGACAGTAGATATGATACTTCTGCAGAGGGAGGACAGTACGATGTGGTAATTCTCTTCAGAGGGAGGACAGTACGAGATAGGTTAATTCACCTAACAGGGAGGAAGTAGATATGAAATTCTCTTCAGAGGGAGGACCAGTAGTCGATAGAATTCATCCTGGAGAAGGAGGACAGTAGATATGGTAATTCACCTAGAAGGGAGGACCGTTAGATCATTGCGTAATTCACCCTCAGGAGGGAGGAAGTTTAGATATGGAAAATTCTCTTCAAGAGGCGAGGACAGTAGATATAGAATTCACTCTCACAAGGGAGGACACGTAGATATAGTATCTCACTATCAGAGGGGAGTGACAGTGTAGATATGGAAAATTCTCTTAGAGGGGAGGCACAGTAGATATGGACATATTCTCTGTCAGAGGGAGGGAAAGTAGAGATAGTTATTTCACCTCAGACGGGAGGACAGTAGATATAGTAAATTCACCTCAGAGGTGAGGACAGTCAGATATGGTAATTTCTCTTAGAGGGAGGGACAGTAAGATATGGAAATTCTCTTGTAGAGGGAGAAAGGTAGAGAAAAGTAGATTTATAGTTATTCACCCTCAGAGGAGGACAGTAGATATTAGTAATTCACCTAAAGAGGAGGAACAGAAGATGGTAATTCTCCAGAAGGAGGACAGTAGATATAGATTCACTCAGAGGGAGGACAGTTAGATATAGTAATTCCTCAGAGGGAGGGACACGTAATAAAGTTAATTCCCTCCAGAGGAGCGGCAGTAGATATGGAAATTCTTCAGAGGGAGGACAGTAGCTAGAAGTTATTCACCTCAGAGGGCAGGACAGGTAGAGATTAGTAATAATCCACAGTAGAGGAGGACAGTAGATATGGTAATTCACCTCAGAGGGGAGAGAAGTAGATATGGTTTAATGTCTCTTCAGAGGAAGTACAGTAGATGGGGTAATTACTCTTCAGAGGGGCGGAAGTGATCGGGTAAGGTAATTCTTGTACAAGGGAGGGGCAGTAAACATATGATGGTAATCTCTTTAGAGGAGGGACAGTTAGAAATAGTAATTCTTTTCAGAGGAGGAGAGAAGATGTAGTTATTCACCTCAGAGGGAGGACAGTAGATATGTTAATTCTCGACAGAGGGAGGACAGTATAATGGTAATTCTCTTAGAGGGAGGGAAAGTTAGGAATAGATATATTCTCTTCAGAGGGAAGGAGAGAAGAGAGAGATATAGCTATTCACCTCAGAGGTGAAGACAGTACAATAGGTAATAACCTCAGAGGGAGGACCGTAGATATGGTAATTCTTCGTAGAGGGGAGGATAGTAGTTATGGTAATTCTATTTAGATGGAGGCAGAATAATTGGTTATTTCTCGATCAAAAAGGGGGGACAGTAAGTAGATATGGGTAATTGTTTCAGAGGAAGGACAGTAGAATATGGTATATATCTATTTAGCGGGTGAGGACTAGTTAGATATGGTATTTTCTTTCAGAGGGAGAACAGGGGACAGATAGATAAAGTAATTCCCCTCGGAGGGAGGCAGTAGTAGATATGGAAATTCTATCAAGGGACAGTGATGAGGACAGTAGATATAGTTATTCCCTCAGAGGCGGGACAGTAGATATAGTAATTACAACCTCAGAGGGAGGACAGTAGATATAGTAATTCACCTCAGAGGGGAGGACAGTAGATATGGTAATTCACCATCAGAGGGAGGACAGTCAGATATGGTAAGTGTCCATCAGAGGAAGTACGTAGATATGGTAATCTCTTCAGACGGGAGGAATAGATGATGTGGTAATTGCTCTACAGAGGGAGGGCAGTACATATGGTAATTTCTTTTAGAGGGGGAAGGACAGTAGAAATAGTAAGTCTCTCAGGAGAGGGAGAAGAGTAAGATGTGTTATTCATACAGAGGCGAGGACAGTTAGTATGGAATTCCTACAGAGAGGAGGACAGTATATATGGTAATCTCTTTAGAGGGAGGAACAGTTACGTAACAGTAGTGGAAATAATCTCGTTCAGAGGAAAGGAGGGGAGATATAGCTAGCACTCAGAGGGAAGACCGTAAAGTATGGTAATCCACTCAGAGGGGTAGTGACAGTTAGATATTGGTAAGTTGCTTCAGTGGGAGGATGTGTAGGGGATAGCAAGTTATGGTAATTCTATTTAGATGCGAGACGTAAATATGTTATTCTCTTCAAGAGGGGGGACAGTGATATTGGTAATTGTCTCGAGAAGGAAGTACGATATGGTATATCTCATTTAGCGGGAGGACAGTAGATATGGTATTTCTCTCAGAGGGATGAAGTAAGAGTGGTGGTAATTCTCTTTAGAGGGGACTGAGGGACAAGTTAGAAATAAAAAAATTCTCTTCAGAGGGAGGGATGAGAAGGTTTAGCTATTCACCTAGAGGGCGGACTAGTAAATATGGTAATCTCAGAAGGAGGACCAGTAGATTGGTAATTTCTTCAGAGGGAGGTATAGGGTATCGGTAATTCTATTTCGATGGAGAGACAGTAAATATGGTAAATTTCTTCAAAAGGGGGACAGGTAGGATATGGTAATTGTCTTAAGACGGAAGGACAGTAGATATGTGTAAATTCTTTTAGAGGGAGAAGAAAAGTTGATGGCCATGTCTCTTCAGAGGGAGGGACAGTAGATATGTAGGTAATTCTCTTCATGAGGTGAGGAAGTAGATATGGTAATTCTCTAGAGGGAGGACAGTAGATATAGTTAATTCACCTTACAGAAAGAACAGTAGATTATGGTAATTCTATTCAAGGAGGGCAGAGGACAGTAGATTAGTAGTGGTAATTCTTCAGGAGGGAGTGAGGAAGTAGATATAGCAATTCACCCTTCCGAAAGAAACAGTAGATTAGGTAATTCTCCTCAGAGGTAGCGAACAATTAGATATGGTAATTCTCTTCAGAGGGCAGGACCATAGATATAGTAAGTCTACCATCACAGGGAGAAGTAGATATGATAATAATTATTTCAGAGGGAGGGACATTAGATGGGGTGGGTACTTCTCTCAAGGGAGGACAGTCGATGGTGGTAATCTCTTCAGAGGGGGACAGTAGATATGATAATTTCACCTCACAGGGAGGACAGTAGATATGGAAATTCACCTTCATAGGGAGGGACGAGTAGATTATAGTAATGCACCTCAGAGGGAGAGACAATAGATATAGTTAATTCACCGTCGAGGGAGGGCGAGGACAGTAGATTTGGAAATTCTCTGTCAGAGGCGGCATGGAAGAGATATGGCAATTCTCTTAAGAGGGAGGAGAGTGATCATTAGTATTCACCTCAGAGACGGAGGACAGTGATATGGTGATTCTTTTTAGAGGGGGGACAGTTAGATATTGGAAATTCTCTTGAGAGGGAGGAAAAGTAGTATAGTTAATTCACCTCAAGGAGGACAGAAGCAATACGTTAATAAGTTCACCTCAGAGGGAGGACAGTAGATATGGTATTTCTCTCCAGAGGAGGACAGTAGATAGGGTAATTCTCTTACAGAGGGAGGACCAAGATATTAGTAATCACCCACAGGAGGACAGTAGATATGATAAATTCTCTTCAGGCGAGGGAGGACGTGAGATGTGGTTAATTCTCTTCAGAGGAGGACAGTAGATGTGGGGTATTCTTTCAGTAGGGAGGACAGTTTAGATAGGTTAATTAACACATACAGGGAGGACAGTAGGATATGGAAATCTCTTCACGAGGGGGACAGTAGATATAGTAATTCACCTGAGAGGAGGACAGTTAGATATGGAAATTCACCTTTCTAAGAGGGAGTGGAAAGACTATGGTTAATTTCACCTCAGAGGAGGAGCGACCTATGTAGATATAGTAATCCCTCAGGGGAGGACAAAGTTCGAGTATTCACCATTCAGAGGGAGGGACAGTTGATATGGAAATTCTCTTCAGAGGAAGGACAGTAGATAGGAAATTTCTCTTCAGAGGGGAACTAGATCATATAGTATTCACCCTCGAGGGAGGACAGTGATATGTTAATTCTCTTTAGAGGGGAGGACAGAGTAGATATGGAAATCTCTTTAAGGGAGGAGGAAAGTAGATATAGTAATTCACTCAGGGGGAGAGACAGAAGATATGCTAAAATTCACCTCAGAGGGCGGGAACAGTAGATATGGTATTCACCCATAGGGAGGACAGTTAGAATAGTAGTCAATTCACCTCAGAGGGAGGAAATAGATTATAGTAATTCACATCAGAGAGGGACAGTAGATTTGGAAATTATCTTCAGAGGGAGGGACAGTAGATAAGTGTATGTAAATTCTCTTCAGAGGGGAGGAGAGTAGCGATTAGTTATTCCCCCTCAGCAGGGAGGACAGTAGATATGGTTATATCTTTAGAGGAGGACCAGTAGATATGAATTCTCTTTACGGGGGAGGAAAGAAGAAAAGATATAGTAATGCTACCTCAGGAGGGAGGAACAGAAGATTACTGGAAATTCTCTTAGAGGGAGGACAGTAGTAGGATATAGTAATTCACCTCAAGGGAGGACAGTTGATATAGTGAATGCACCTCAGAGGGAGGGACAGCTGATGGAAATTATACTTAAGAGGGAGGGACAGTAGATATGGAAATTCTCTTCAGAGGGAGGACCAGTTGAGATAAGTTATCCACCTCAGAGGAGGAGGACAGATAGAGTTTATTACCTCCGA
Organism: Hymenochirus boettgeri; assembly: GCA_019447015.1. Taxonomy (NCBI): domain Eukaryota; kingdom Metazoa; phylum Chordata; class Amphibia; order Anura; family Pipidae; genus Hymenochirus; species Hymenochirus boettgeri. The sequence continues at coordinate 32,871 of JAACNH010000702.1, forward strand.
GAGGGCGGACAGTCGATAAGTAAATTTCTTTAGAGGGGAGGAACAGTAGTTAGTATGAAATTCTCTTCGAGGGAGGAAAGTAGATATAGTTTTCACCTCAGAGGGGAGGACAGTAGATATAGTTAATTCACCTCAGAGGGCAGGACGAAGATATGGTTAATTTCATCTCCCAGAAGGAGCGCAGTGATATAGTAATTCACCTCAGAGGGAGGACAGTTAATATGGTTAACTTCACCTCAGGGGAGGACAGTAGAATGGTATTGTCTTCAGAGGAAAGTACAGTAGAATGTTATTCTCTTCAGAGGGGGAGGACAGTAGATGTGGTAATTTTACAGAGGGAGGGCAGTAAAACATATGGTAATTATCTTTAGAGGCGAGGACAGTTAGAAAAGAAATGTAATTCTCTTCAGAGGGAGAGAGAAGATGTAGTTATTCACCTTCAGAGGGAGGGAGGACAGTAGATATGGTAATTCTCTACGAGGGGAGGACAGCTATATGGTAATTGCTTTAGAGGGAGAAAAGTTAGAAATAGTAAGTTCTTTCCAGCGGGGAGGATGAGAAAGATGCGGAGAGAGATATAGCTATGCACCTCAGAGGGACGACAGTAAATATGGTAATTCACCTTAGAGGCGGAGGACAGTAGATATGGTAATTCTCTTCCGAGGAGGATAGTATGAGGGATAGTAGTTATGGTAATTTCTATTGAAGATGGAGGCCCGTAAATATGGTATTTCTCTTCAAAAGGGGGGACAGTAGATATGGGTTTAATTGTTTTCAGAGGAAGTACAGTAGATATTGGTATATCTATATTAGCGGGAGGAACAGTAGACTTGTATTTCTATCAGAGGGAGGACAGTAGGATGTGGTTAATTCTCTTTGAGGGCGGACCGTAGAATAAAAAAAATCTCTCAGAGGGAAAGGAGAGAACGGGGAGAGAGAAGAATATAGATATGCACCAGAGGTCGAGGACACGTAATATTGGTAATTCACCTCAGAAGGAGGACAGTAGATATGGTATTCTCGTCAGAGGGAGGATAGGGTATGGTAATTCTATTTAGGATGGAGGGACAGTTAATAGTTAATTCTCTCAAAAGGGGGGACAGTAGCTATGGTAATTGCTTCAGAGGTAAGGGAAAGTAAGATATGGAAATCTCATTTAGAGGCGAGAAAAGTTGATATGGCCATTCTCTTCAGAGGAGGACAGTAGATAGGGTTAATTCTCTTCAGAGGGAGGACAGTAGGATATGGTAATTTCTTCGGAGGGAGGGGAGAGGACAGTTAGATATAGTAATTCACCTTACAGAAAAACAGAGATATCAGACAGGATCGAAATTTCCACTTTCTTTCTGCCTCCTGGTAATTATCTTCAGAGGGAGGACAGTAGATATGTAATTCTCTTCAGAGGAGAAAGTAGGGAGGAAAGGAAAGTTAGATATAGCATTCCACCTTACAGGGACAAACAGATAGATATGGTAATTCTCCTCAGAGGTAGGGGGACAATTAGATATGGTAATTCTCTTCAGAGGAGCGACCATAGATATAGGATTCACGCACAGGGAGGACAGTAGATTATGATAATTATCTTCAGAGGGAGGACAGTGGATGAGGAGTTAATTCTCTCTTCAGAGTGATGACAGGAGATGTGGTAATTCTCTCAGAGGGAGGAAGTAGTATATAATTACCTCACAGGGGGACAGAGATATGGAAATTATCTTCAGAGGAGGACAGTAGATATAGTAATGTCACCTGAGAAGGAGGACAGATAAGATATGGAAAATTCACCGCAGAGGGAGGACAGAGATATTATAATTCACCTCATAGGGGAGAGACAGCTAGATTATAGAATTCACCTCAGAGGGAGGGGACCAATAGCTATAGTAATTCACCTCAGGAGGGAGGACGTAGATATGGAAATTCTCTTCAGAGGGGGACAGAGATATGGAAATTCTCTCAGAGGGAGGACAGTAGATATAGTTATTCACCTCAGAGGAGAGGACAGTAGATATGGTAATTCTCTTGAGGGAGAGGACAGTAGATATGGTAATTGTCTTCAGAGGAAGTAGTTACAGTAGATATGGTAATTCTCTTCAGAGGGAGACAGTAGAGGTGGGGTAATTCGCACAGAGGGAGGGCAGTACATATGGTAATTCCTTAGAGGAGAGGACAGTTTAGTTAGAAAATAGTTATAATTTCTTCAGAGGGAGGACGAGAAGATCGTAGTTATCACCTCAGAGGGAGGACACGGACAAGTAGATATGGTGTAATTCTCTACAGAGGGAGGCCAGTAGATATGGTAATTATACTTTAGAGGAGGACGGTTTAGAATCGAAATAGTATTTTAGATTAGTCGGTTTTTAGTTTAGTAGAAGGAAATAGTTAATTCTCTCAGAGGAGGGAGAGAAGTATAGTATTCACTCAGAGGAAGACAGTAAATATGGAATTCACCTCAGAGGGAGGCAGTAGAAGTAGATATGGTAATTCTCTTCAGAGGGCGGATTTAGTAGTTATGGTAATTCTATTAGATGGAGACAGAAAACATGGTGGTATTTTCTCTTCAAAAGGGGGGACAGTTAGATATGGTATTGTCTTCAGATGAAGGACAGTAGTATGGTAATCTCTATTTAGCGGCGAGGGACAGTGATATGGAGTTGCTCTTCAGAGGAGGGACAGTAGATGTGGGTAATTCTCTTTAGAGGGAGGACAGTAGAAATAAAAAATTCTCTTCAGAGGGAGGGAGAGAACGATATAGCTATTCACTCAGAGGGAGGACAGTAAATAAATATGGTTAATTCACCCAGAGGAGGACAGTTAGATATGGGATTCTCTTAGAGGGCGGATGGAAGGTGGTAAAAGTCTATTAGATGAGGACAGAAATAGGTATAATTCTCTCAAAGGGGGAGGGGACAGTAGATATGGTAATTGTCTCAGATGGAGGAGGACGTAGATATGGTAAATCTCTATTTAGAGGGAGAAAAAGTTGATTATGGCCCTTCTCTTCAGAGGCGAGGGACAGTAATATGGTAAGTCCATTTCAGAGGGCGGACAGTAGATATGTAATTCTCTTAAGAGGGAGGAAGGACAGTTAGATTCTAGTAATTCACCTTACAGAAAAGAAAAGTAGACTATGGTAATCTTTCAGAGGGAGGACAGTAGATATGGTAATTATATTCAGAGGGAGGAGTAGATGTGGTAATTCTCTTCAGAGGGAGGACAGTAGATTGGTATTCTTTCAGAGGGAGGAGGAAAGTGAGATGAATTCACCTTACAGAAAGAACCGTAGATATGGTAATTATCCTCAGATGTAGGACAATAGGATATGGTAATTCTATCAGAGGGAGGACACGAATCGTAATTCACATAACAGGGAGGACAGTAGAGATGAATTATCTTCAGAGGGAGACAGGTTAGGATGAGGTTTAATTCTCTTCAGAGGGGGACAGTAGAGGTTGGGTAATTATCTTCAGAGGGGACAGTAGATATGATAATTCACTCACAGGGGGACAGTAGATAGGAAAATTATTTCAGAGGGGAGGGGGGACGTAGATATCATAATGTACCTGAGAAGGAGGGAGTACAGTAGATATGGAAAATTCATCTCAGAGGGAGGGACGTAGATAGTGGTAATTCACCTCATAGGGAGGACAGTTAGATATAGTAATTCAATCAGAGGCGGAGGAGGACAATAGATATGTAATTCACCTCAGACGGAGAGGACAGTAGATAGGAAATTCTCTTCAGAGGGAGGACAGTAGATTTAGATATAGTAATTCACATCAGAAGGGAGGACAGTCGATATGGTATTATCTTCCAAAAGGGGGGGAACAGTAGATATGGTAATGGTCCTTCAGGGAAGTACCAGTAGATTGGTTAATTTATCTCTCAGAGGGAGCGACAGTAGATGTGGTAATCTCTACAGAGGGAGGGCAGTATATGGTAATTCTCTTTAGAGGGAGGGACAGTAGAAATAGTAGTTCTCTTCAGAGGGCGGAGAGAAGATGTAGTTATTCACCTCAGAGGGGGAGGGACAGTAGATATGGTGGTAATCTCTACAGAGGGAGGACAGTTTATATATGGTAATTCTCTTACTGGAGGACAGTCGAATAGAAATAGTACATTATCTTCACAGGAAGGAGAGAAAGATGATAGCTTTACCTCCGAGGGAGGACAGTAAGCAGTAAATATGGTAATTCACCTCAGAGGAAGGACAGTTACGTCGATATGGTTAGTCTCTTACCAGAGGGAGGACAGAGAGGTGGTAATTCTCTCAGAGGGAGGGACAGTAGATATGCGTAATTTCTCTTCAGGAGGGAGGAAGGAAGGAAAGTAATATAGCAATTCACCTTACAGAAAAGAACAGTAGATAGGAATTTACCTCAGAGGTCGGAAAATAGTATGGTAATTCTCTTCAGAGGTGAGGACAATAGAATAGTAATTCCCTCACGGAGAGGCAGTTAGACATGATAATATCTTCAGAGGGAGGACAGTCGATGAGGTAATTCTCTTCCAGAGGTTGAGGCAGTAGATGTGTAATTCGCTTCCAGAAGGAGGACAGTAGATATGATAATTCAGCCTCACGGGAGGACAGTAGATATGGAAATTCTCTTCAGATGAGGACAGTATGATATAGTAATTTACTCTGAGAAGGAGGACAAGATAGATATGGAATTTCATCTAGAGGGGAGGACAGTAAGATATGGGTATTCAACCTCATAGGGAGGACAGTAGTTAGACTATAGTATTCACCCTCAGAGGGAGGAAATAGATATATGTAAGTCAACTCAGAGGAGGGACAGTAGATATGGAAATTTCTTCGAGGGAGGACAGTAGATATATGTAAATTCACTCAGAGGGAGGACATTCGATAATGGTAATTATCTTCAAAAGGGGGGACACGTAGATTGGTAATTATTGTTCAGAGAAGAAGTACAGTAGATATGGTAATGTCTCTACAGAGGGAGGGCAGATACATATGGTAATATTCTTCTTAGAGGGAGGACAGTAGAAATAGTAGTTATCTCAGAGGAGGAGAAATATGTGTTATTCAACCTCAAAGGGAGGACAGTAGATATGTATTCTCACATAGGGAGGAAGTATATATGGTAATCTCTTTAGAGGAGGACAGAGAAATAGGAATTGTCTTCACAGGGAGGAGAGACGATATAGCTATTCACCTCAGAGGGAGAGACAGTAAATATGGTAATTCACTCAGAGGAAGGACAGTAATATGTAGTTCTCTTCAGGGGAGGACGTAGATGTGGTAATTCTCTTCAGAGGGAGGGACAGTAGATATGGTATCTCTTCAAAGGGGAGGAAGTAAGTAGATATAGCAATTCCCCGACAGAAAGAACAGTACGATATGGTAATTCCATCCCGGGTAGGGAACATAGATATGGTATTCTCTTCAGAGGGCGGCCATAGATATAGTTAATTCACCCACAGGGAGGACAGTAGATATGAAATTATCTTCAGAGGGAGGACAGTATGATGAGGTAATTCTCTTCAAGCGGGAGGCACGTAGGAGATGTGGTAATTCGTTCAGAGGGAGGACGTTAGATGATAATTCACCTCACAGGGAGGGACAGTAGATATGGGAAATTCTCTCAAGGGAGGACGTAGAATATACATGTTACCCTGAAGAGGACAGTAGAAGGAAGATTTCGAGGAGGAAATTCACTCAAGGAAGGCAGTGATAGTTTATTCCCCTCATAGGGAGGACTAGATATAGTAATTTTCAACCTCTCAGAGGGAGGGACATAGTGATATGTAATTCACCTCAGTAGGGAGGAAAGTAGATATGGAAAATCTCCTTCAGAGGAGGACAGTCCGATACAGTAACTCACCTCAGAGGGAGGACAGTCGATATGTATATCTCAAAAGGGGGGACAGTAGATATGGTAATTGTCTCAGAGGAATACAGTAGATATGGAATCCTCTTCAGAGGAGAGGACAGTAGATGTGGTGAATTCTCTACAGAGGAGAGGCAGCAGTACAATGGTAACTTCTCTTATAGAGGAGGACAGTAGAAATAGTAGTTTTCTCTTCAGAGGTGCAGGAGAGAAGATGTAGTTTTTCACCTCAGAGGAGGACAGTAGATATTGGTAATTCTCTACAGACGTTGCTATGGGACAGTAAACATATGGTAATTCTCTTTAGAGGGGAGGGCCAGTAGAAATAGTAGTTATCTTCAGAGGGAGGAGAGAAGATGTGTTATTCACCTCAGAGGGACGGAACAGTAGATAAGTGTAATGTATACTCTACAGAGGGAGGACGTATATTATGGTCATTCTCTTTTAGAGGGGCCAGGACAGCAGAAAATAGTAATCTCTTTACACAGTAGGAGGGAGGAGAGAAGATATATAGCTATCACCTCAGAGGGAGGACAGTAACTATGGTAATTCACCTCAGAGGAAGGACATAGTAGATATGGTAGTTCTCTTCAGTGGGATATAGTAGATATGGTAATGTCTTTTAGATGGAGGACATGTAATATGGTATTTCTCTTCAACAGGGGGGGGACATAGTTAGATATGGTAATGTCTTCAGAGGAAGGGACAGTAGTATGGTAATCTCTATTTATAGGGAGGACAGTAGATATGGGTATTTTTCTTCAGGAAGAGGACAGTAGCATATGGAATTCTCTCAGAGGGGGACGTAGATATGTATTTCTCTTCAGAGGGAGGACAGTAATATGGTAAATTTCTCTTCAGAGGGTGAGGACAGTATAAATATGGAATTCTCTTTAGAGGGAGGGACAGTAGAGTATAGTAACTCAACTTACAGAAAGAGAAAGTAATATATGGTAATCTCCTCAGAGGTAGGACAGTAGATATGGTAATTCTCTTCAGAGGGAGGCACCATAATTAGTAATTCAATCACAGGGAGGGGACAGTAGATATGATAATCTCTTGCAAGAAGGGGGACAGTTAGATATTTTCGGTAACTCTCTCGAGGGAGGACAGTGAGATGTGTAATTTCCTTCAGAGGGAGGACAGTAGAATTTAATTCACCTCACAGGGAGGAAAGTGATATAGTAATTCTCTTCAGATGGAGGACAGTAGATATAAAATTTCACCTCAGGAGGAGTGAAGTAGATAGGTAATTCCACCTCAGAGGGAGAGCCAGATATGGAAATTACTCTTCAGAGGGAGGGACATAGTAGAATGGAATTATCTTTAGAGGAGGACTGTAGTAATGGAAATTCTCTTAGTAGGGAGGGACAGGTAGATTGATATCACCCTCAGAGGGGAGGACAGAAGTAGATATGGAATTCTATCTTAGAGGGAGGAACTCAGTAGATATAAAATTCACCTCAGGAGGAGGACACTTAGATATGGAAATTCTCTTCAACAGGAGAGACAAGTATAGACTATAGTAATTCACCTCAGGAGGGAGGCCAGTAGTGAATAGTAAATTAACTCAGAGGGGAGGACAGTGAATTAATATAGTAAGGTCACCTCAGAGGGAGGACATAGATATGGAAATTATCTTCAGATGGAGGACAGTAATAAGTTATTCACCCTCAAGGGAGGAAGTTGATATAATTCACCTCAGAGGAGGAAGTAGACATGGTATTCTCTTAGAGGGAGGACAGAGTATATAGAAAATTCTCTTAAGAGGGAGGACGAGTAGATATAGTAATTCACCTAAGAGGAGGACAGTAGATATGGTAATTCTCTCCAGCGGGAGGACGTAGATAAGTAGTTATTCACCTTAGAGGGACATTGATATAGTAATCACCTCAGAGGGAGAGACGGTTGATATACGTAATATACCTAGAGGGAGGACAGTTGATATAGTAAGATTCACCTCAGAGGGAGGACAGTTGATATAGTAATTCACCTCAGAGGGAGGAGAGTTGATATAAATTCACATTCAGAGGGAGGACAGAGATTATGCTGGTAATCTCTTTAGAGGGGTACAGTTTAGATATTGGAAAATCTCTTAGGAGGAGGGACAGTAGATACTGTAATTCACTCAGAGGAAGGACGTGATATTGGTAATTCTTTTAGAGGGCGGACAGTAGATTGGAAAATCTCTTTAGGGAGGAACAGTAGATATAGTAATTCAACCTAAGAGGGAGGACGTAGATATGGTAATTCTCTTATAGAGGGAGAGACATAGATATAAAAAAATCTCTTAGAGGGAGGGACAGTAGATTATGTAATTTCACCTCAGAGGGAGGACAGGTAGGAAAATCGGTAGATGTCTCTTTAAGAGGGAGGACAGTAAGATATTAAAAATCTCTTTAGAGAGGGAGGACAGTAGATATAGTAATTCACCTCAGAGAGAGGACAGTTAAATATGGTTAATTCACACCTAATAGGAAGGGAGAGTAGATATGGTAATCTCTTTAGAGGGAGGAACGTTATATATGATTACTTCACCTCGAGGGGGGACAGTAGTAGATATGGAATTCTCTTTAGAGGGAGGACAGTTAGATATGGAATTCTCTCAAAGGGCAGGCACAGTAGATAAGTAATTCACCCAGAGGGAGGCCAGTGATATAGTAATCACTCTCAGAGGCGGAGGAATGTAGATATCAGTAATTCCCTCAGAGGAGGAGGGACAGTAGATATGGAAATTATCTTCAATGGGGAGGAACAGGTAGATATAGTTTTCACACTCAGAGGGAGGACTTGTAGTTTAGATATAGTTATTCACCTCAGAGGGGGACAGTTAGATATGTGTAATTTCTCTTAGAGGCGAGAGGACACGTAGTTTATAGAAAATTCTCTTAAGAGGGAGGAACAGTAGATACTAGTAATTCCCTCAGAGGAGGAGACAGTTAGGAATGGTAATCTCTCCAGAGGGAGGACAGTAGATATAGTTATTCACCTAGAGGAGGACAGGTTGATATAGGTAATTCACCTCGCGAGGAGGACAGTAGACTTATAGTAATTCAACCTCAGGGAGGACGGTTGTGATATAGTAATTTCACCTCAGAGGGTGGAGGGACGTTTAAATGTAATTTCCCAACCTCCAGAGGGAGTGCGAGTTTGAGTATATTTGGTTCACCTCAGGAGGAGGAGAGTGATTAGATTGATATAGTAATTACCTCAGGGAGGACAGAGATATGGTATTCTCTTTCAGAGGGAGGACAGTAGATATGGAAAATCTCTGTTAGAGGCGAGGACAGTGAGATATGTCATTCACACCAGAGGAAGGACCGTAACTATGGTATTTGTCTCCTGTAGAGGGAGGACAGTAGAATATGGACAAATCTCTTTAGAGGGAGGACAGTAGCCATATAGAATTGTGAACTATCAGAGGGAGGACAGTAGATATGGTAATTCTCTTATAGAGGGAGGACAGTAGATATTGAAAAATCTCTGTTAAGGGGAGACAGTAGATATAGTAATTCACCCAGAGGCGAGGACCAGTAGTAAAGTGGTAATTTCTTTAGAGCGGAGACAGTAGATAATGAAAAATCTCTTTAGAGGGAGGGAACAGTAGATATAGTCATTCACCTCAGAGGGAGGAGTCAAAGTACATGTAAGTTCACACTCCAGAGGAAGAGAGTAGATATGGTGAATTCTCTTAGAGGGATTATATAGTAGCTATGGTAATTTTTTTTTGTTTCTATGTGATTAAGGACAGTAGATATGGTGTATATCTCTATTTAAGGGAAGGCACGTTAGATATGGTATCTTGTTCTCTTTAAGAGGGAATAGGCAGTCGATTGGTAATTCTCTCAGAGGGGGACAGTAGATATGAGTTCAATTCTCTCAGAGGGTAGAAGACAGTAGATTGGTAATTCTCTCAGAGCGGAAGACAGTAGAATATAGTAAACTTATTCACCTTACAGAAAGAACGAATTAGTTATGGTAATCTCCTCAGAGGTAGGACAATAGTAATGGTATTCTCTTCAGAGGGATGGACCATACAATAGTAATTCCCCTCATGCAGGGAGACAGCAGATGAGATATTCTTTCAGAGGGAGGACGTTAGATGTGGTATTCTCTGCTCACGAGGGAGGACATTAGATGTGGTAATTCTCTTCAGAGGGGAGGAACAGTTAGATATGTAATTACCCCTGGATCAGGAATTTGGGAGGACGGTTTTTTTTTTTTTTTTTTTTTTTTTTATTGGTTAGATATGGAAATTTCTCTCAGAGGAGTACGTAGGATATATTATTTCAACACCTGATAAGGAGAAACAGTAGATATGGATTCACTCAAAGGAGGACCAGTTAGATATGGTAATTCTCTTCAGAGGGGGACAGGAGAAAATAAAAATTCACCTCAGAGGGGAGGACAGTAGTAGAATGGTAAATTGTCACCCTCAGTAGGGAGGACCAGTTAGTATGGAAAATTGTCTCTTCAGGGGAGGCACGTAGAATGGAAAATATCTCTTTTGAGGGAGTGACTTAGATATGGAAATTCTCTTTAGAGGGGGGAGGCAGTAGATATAACCAATTCACCTCAGAGGGGGGGACCAGTATATATGGTTAATTCACCTCAGAGGGAGGACAGTCTAGATACTGGAAAATTCTCTTCAAGCGGGATAGGACAATAGATGGGAATAGATATGTATTCTTTCGAGGGAGGACAGTATACTAAGTAGTATGACTCACAGGGAGGCAAGTTTGATTATTCTCGTCAATGTGGTAGGACATGTAGGATTGTGTAATTTTCTTCTTTCAGAGGGAGGACAGATATATGTGGTAATTCCTCTTCAGAGGGAGGACGTAGATATGGTAACTCAACCTACACAGGGAGGACAGTAGATATGGAACTTCTATCTTCAGAGGGAGTACAGTGAAGAGAAGTAATTCACGAGAAGTGAGGACAAGTAGATATGGTAATTCACCTCAGAGGGCAGGACAGTTAGAATGTTAATTCTCACCAGAGGAGGACAGTATATTAGTTTCAATTCACACTCGAGCGGAGGACAGTTAGATATGAAATTATCCTTCAAAGGTGAGGACAGTAGAGTTATAGTTCCGTTCAGCCTCAGAGGGAGGACAGTAGATATAAGTTTAATTCACATGAGAGGCGAGGACGGCTAGTATGTAATTCACCTCAAGGGAGGACAGTAGACTAATGGAATTATCTTACAGAGAGAGGACAGTAGATATAGTTATTCACCTCAACGGGAGGACAGAGAGATAGGGAATTCTCTTCAAAGGGAGGACAGGATATAGTAATTCACCTCGAGGGAGGACAGTGATTAGATATAGTAATCCACCTCAGAGGGAGGACAGTATAGTATAGTTAATTCACCAGAGGCAGGACAGTAGATATAGTAAGTCACTCAGAGGGAGGACAGTAGATATGGTAATCTCCTCAGAGGGAGGACAATACATATAGGTATTCACCTCAGAGGGCGACAGTTGATATAGTCCCATTTCACCCAGAGGGAGGACAGTAGATCTGTAAATTCTCTTAGGAGGGAGGAAGTAGATATGGAAAATCTCTTCAGAGGGAGGACAGTTAGATATAGTAATCTCTTTAGAGGGAGCAACAGTAGTGAGAGAAAATTGTTTCAAAGGGGGAGGACCGCCTAGTTATATTATTCACCTCAGAGGGAGGACAGTAGATTATAGTAATTTACATGAGAGGGAGGACCGTTTTAGATATGGTTAATTACCTCAGAGGAGAGGACAAGTAGATAGGAATTATCTCCAGAGGGAGGACCGTAGATATAGTTTTGTCACCCGCACATTTTTATTCTTTCTTTTCGAAGGACAGAGATATGGAAAATTTTCAAAGGGATGGAGGCAGTAGATATAGTATATTCACCTCAGAGGAGGACAGTAGTAGATAGTTAGATTAGTAATTCACATCAGAGGGAGGCAGTAGATATAGTAATTCACATCAGAGGGCAGGACAGTAGATAGGGAAAATTATTTCCGAGGGCAGGACAGTAGTAAATATAGTTACCACTCAGAGGACAGGACAGTAGAATAGTATTCACCTCAGAGGGAGCGACAGTAGATATGGTAATTATCTTTGAGGGACACATTTAGGATAGAAATTGTCTGAAGAGGGAGGACAGTGCTATAGGAGTCTCTTAAGAGGGGCGGACAGTAGATAAAAAAAAAGGTTTAATTCACTCAGAGGGAGGACAGTAGATATGGTAATTCTTCCAGAGGGAGGACAGTTGATATAGTAATTCACCTCAGAGGGAGGACAGTAGATATAGTAATTCACCTCAGAGGGAGGACGGTTGATATAGTAATTCACCTCAGAGGGAGGACAGTTGATATAGTAATTCACCTCAGAGGGAGGACAGTTGATATAGTTATTCACCTCAGAGGGAGGACAGTTGATAGTAGTAATTCACCTCAGAGGGAGGACAGTAGATATGGTACAATTCTCTTAGAGGGAAGGACAGTAGATATGGACAATCTCTTTTAGAGGGAGGACAGTAGTTAGATATAGTAATTCACCTCGAGGGGAGAAAAGTGATATGGTAATTATATTAGGGGAGGACAGTAGATATGGAAAAATTTTAGAGGAGGAAGTAGTAGTATAGTAATTCACTCAGAGGGAGGGACAGTAGATATGGTAAGTCACCTCAGAGGGAGGACAGTAAGATAGGTAATTCTCTTTAGAGGGAGGACGTAGATATGGTAATTCTCTTTAGAGGAGAGGACAGTAGATATGTGAAAATCTCTTTAGAGGAGACAGTTAGATATTAGTAATCCCCTCAGAGGGAGGACAGTAGATATGGTAATTCTCTTTAGAGGGAGGCAGTAGATATGAAAATCTCGTTAGAGGGAGGGCTAGCCGTTGATATAGTACTGCACTCGAGGGAGGACAGTAGATATGGTTTAATTAACCTCAGAGGCGAGGACAGTAGTATGTAATCTCGTTAGAGGGGAGCCGACCCAGCCTACGCATATGGTAATTCTCTTTAGAGGGAGGACACTAGATATGATAATTCCCCTCAGATTCACCTTCACTGTCTTTATACAGTATACTATGTCACTATGTAACTGTTAGACAATATGGGTAGAGTATAAAGTTTGGACTGTACTGCATAAGTCAATTGGATCATTCCCACAACAACTCTTAGTTAAAGGGCATGTCCACCCCCAAAACTATAATCCCCCAAAACTACTGGCCCCCATGAGTGTAGTTTAATCCTTAAATCACATACCAGTCAATAGGGTTCTCCTGTAACCCCCCCCCCAAAGTCCAAAACTAACCACAGGAGGATAGCAGCTCTGCCTGCTATCTAGCATCCGGTTAGGGTAGATAGTTGCATACAGAGCACTGCCAGCCCTTCTCCACCCTACCTATCCATCCCTCTCCCTCCGTTCTACTATCCCTACCCCCTAGCATTATCCCCTTAATATTCTGTCCACCCAGTCCCCAGCCCCTAACAGCATGTTTTTTTTTTCAAAAAGCTCCCCAAACTCTTACTTCCCTCTCCGCTTTCCTCGCTGCACTGAATGACGGTGCAGAAGCGTCCGTGATTGGCTGCCCGCTCAGCCAATCACCAGACGCGACTGCCCGTCCCGCCCCTGCTTGATTCTCGCAAGCAGAGGGCGGCAGTGCCGGCGAGGATCGAGGGAGGTAAAGTAAGAGTTTGGGGAGCTTTTGAAAAAACGAAACATGCGGTGGGCTGGGGGGGGACAGGGGAGCATAATATAAAAAAACCGATTTTAGGGGGTGGACAGCCCTTTAATTATCAGGACCCAGAATACAACCAATGGAATTTCCCAATAAAAACATCGATCTTCCAACTAATACGAACAAGTCAAATGGCATGGATTCATCCATAAGGATTATTTGGGAGCATTGGGGGATTGGAATCTGTTATTACAGTGTTCGCCAGGGAATGGCAACCATGTAGCTGGTAAAAAGGAAGAAGTTGTGGGTTTAGAGGAGAAGGGACATTATGATATAATCACTAAAGTCGAGGGTGAATCACCATGTACCGAGGATATGAGCAACGTATACCCTAGAAATGATATATGTTATTAAATATTAACGGGCATGTCCACCACAAAAACTATAATCCCCCACACTACTGGCCCCCCCATTGTGAGTTGTAGTTTAAATCTACCTTCACATTCCAAGACTATAAGGTGCTCCGGTAAGTCCCACCCCAAAGTCCAAAAACACTGCCCACCAGGAGGGATAGCAGGTCCATATAGGATCCCTGCTCTTAACTGGCCTCCGGGAGAGTTTGGAACCTGCGTTACTGCCAGCCCTTCTCCCCCTCCCTATTGCCTCCGTTTGCTATCCCTCACCCCCTAGCATATTAAAAACCTTTTACCACCACATTCCCCATGTCCCCCCAGCCCAAACCGCTCTATTAGTTTAATAAGAAATGCCCAAAACATTACTTACCTTCATATTGCCTCGGCCGCACTGAACTCCCAGGCAGCCGTTGTCTGTGATTGGCTGCCGCTCAGCCCATTCACAGACTGCAGACTGACGGTCCCGCCCCCTCGGCAAGAAGGGGGACCTGGGCAGCGCGGCGGAGGAAAGAGGGAGGTAAGTAAAGTTTGGGGTATTTTCTAATAATACTTAATCTAGCGGTTGGGGCTGAGGGGGGGGTGGACCCAAGGGGGAATGTTTGAGTAAAAAAAATTTTGAGGGTGGAACTACCCTTTAAGGTTTTTTGGACACACCTCCTCCTTTACTTCCCAAGCACCTCTGCACTGTTAAAATCTCCGTGAGGAAATATCTTTATAAGGACCGCCCTTAGACTTGAAATGGGACATGGACCCATTGAAACAGATAAAGGAGCCTTACATTATAAGAATGGGTTATAAGGATTTGGGTTACAATACAAAAAAATAGCAGTTCATTGTCCTCGTACATGAAGATAACCTGAACTAAAGAATTACTAGACAGTCATTTCGCCTTGAAAGGAAATAAAAAATGGACATGCACGGAATATATTAAAACATCCAATGTTATCAGCATTAAAAGGTACGGAACAGTCACTGCCTCTGAAGAAAAGTAAATGTCTTTAAAGGATTTGACGCTTCTTGGGTCAGGCAGGAAAACCTTTAGGGCTTATCGCACTATGTTCCCACTACGTTATCACATAGCAGTATCCATTTAACCTTAATTATCTCTGACAAGTGTCACTGGCGAAGGGTGCATGTGGGCCAGGAAACTGGTGGTTTTACCATGAAATAAAAAACGTATGGCCGTATATCCTGCAATTGTTTTTTTACACCGCACAAATTGACACACGGTCAAGTTTAAACGGCACCCTTTCCTTATTGACTATGTGTCAGCTGCATGGATGGACAAACCTTGTGTGAACGCAGCACTTACATGTTTATTAGACCTGACCTGTAAGGAGGTCAGTTTTCGATGTTTTGTTTTGCTTGGGCAATAAATATGAAAACACCTTAATCATTCGTATAAAATCACTGCATGAACTCCGACAGTATCAATTTATTATCTCTTGATTTTATTAATTCTTATTTTCCCCACTGGAATATCCATACAGACTCAGAATGGGTATGGGAAACATGTTGGTCTCGGTAGCCAAATCCCCAAATGAAACCAGCAAATTCCTTTTACCCAGACAGGAGTAATTGCGGAACCAAATCCTTGGTACCAGATTAATATCTGGAATATGACTCTTTACCACCTCCGCACATCTCCACAAGAATCTGCTATTGGAATCCAAAGTCGGTGGGTAATAACAATGGGTTCTTATTGGTTTGCTCAATGGCAAATCGAACATCTGTAAAAATATTACTGCATAGTCTGTATCGAAAATGGAAATAAAATAATAGAATAAGGTATTCACCAGACAACAATATATAACAGGATTTTACACTAAATTTATTTTAGATTTTAAATGATTTTGTTTGGTTTTTGTGCTGCTTATAAGTATAGCATAATAAAAATATACCTTTCATTATCTAGTTCAACCTGTTTACCAATTCTATACGTATCCTAAAAGTCTTAAATAGTAAGATAGTAAAGACATCAATAAAAAACATACCTATCTATTCAACTTGTCGATTGTCATCTATCTCGTCTCTCTAATAATACATAGTAATATAGTTATAAACATTGAATAAAGACAGACCTCTATCTAGTCAAACCTGTTTATCAATCTATATGTCTCACTAAAAGTACATAGTAATATAGAGTAATAGACATAAAAGTAAAAAACATAACTCTATCTATAAACTTGTCGATGTAATTATACGTCTCTCTAATAATTACATAAGTAATAAGTTTATAAAACATTGAATAAGACAGACCTCATCTAGTTCAGCCGTTTTACCAATCTATGTCTCACGTAAAAGTTACATAGTAATATAGTAATAGACATTGAATAGAAACCATATCTCTCTAGTTCAGCCTGATTTACCAATATATGCATATTGTCTCCCTTAAAAGTTCCCATGGTAATTATAGTAATAGACATTGAGTAAAAAAGCATACCTCCTCTCTAGTTTAAACGGTTTACCAATATATTACGTCTCCCTAAAAAGTTACTAGTATTATAGGTTAGTAATAGGAAAAAACAATTTTGAATAGAAACATACCTCATCTAGTGCAACCTGTTTACAAATCTATACGTCTCCCTAAAAAGTACATAGTAAAAATAGTAATAGACATTGAATGGAAAAATACCTCTATATGGTAACCTCTTTACCAATCTTAAGTCTCCCTAAACGAAATAGTAGTAAATATAGTAATGACATTGAATAGAAACATACTCTTTCTAGTTTGCAACCTTTTACCAATCTATAGTCACTCCCTGTAAAATTACATAGTAATAATATAGTATAGACATGAAATAGAAAAATACCTCTCTTAGTTCAACTGTTTACCAATCTATATGTTCTATCCCAAGTCACATTAGTAATTAGTAATAGACATTGAATAGACCATACCTCTCTACTAGTTCAACCTGGTTACCAATCTATTACGTCTCCCTAAAATAAATGTAAATAGTAATAGACATTGAATAGAAAACATCCCTCTTTCAAGTTCATACCTGTTAACCAAATACTAGAGTTCCTAAAAGTACATAGTAATATAGTAATAGAACATTGAATAGAACAGCCTCTTTATAGTTAAAACGTTACCAATCTATACGTCTCCCCGAAAAAGTTACATATCAATTAGTAATAGACATTGAATAGAAACATACCTCTTTCAAGTTTCTACATGTTTACCAATCTATACGTCTCCATAAAAGGTTACATAGTAATGTATAGTAATAGACATTGAATAGAAACATATATCTCTCTAGTTTCAACGATTTACCAATCTATCCTCTCCTAAAAAAGTGACATCGTACTATAGGAATAGACTTAATAGAAACATACCTCTCTTAGGTTCAACCTCTTTACCCATCTATACGTCTCCTAAAAGTTACATAGTAATTATAGCTAATTGACACGGAACTAGAAACATACCTCTTGTTAGTTCAAACCTGTTTTACCAATCTATACGTCTCCCTAAAAGTTACACATAATATAGTAATAGACATTGAAACGAAACAGAACTCTTTTAGTTCAACCTGTTTACCAATCTATAAGTCTCCCTAAAAGTTACAGAGTTAATATAGTAATAGACATTGAATAGCAACATACCTCTCTCTAGTTAACCTGTTTACAGAATCTATACGTCTCACTAAAAGTTACATAGTAAAATAGTAATAGACATTGAATGGAAACATACCTCTCTCTTTAGTTCAACCAGTCTTTACAAATCTATACGTCTCCCCGAAACGTTACATAGTAACATAGTAATAGACATTGAATAAGAAAACATACCTCTTTCTAGTTCAACCTGTTTTACCAATCGATACGTCTCCCCTTAAAATTACATAGTTAAGATAGGTTAATAGGACATTAATAGAAAATACATCTCTCTAGTTCACCTGTTTACCAATCTACATGTCTCTCAAAAGTCACATAGGTAATAGAGTAAATAGAACATTGAATAGAAAATACCTCTCTCTAGTTCAACCTGTTACCAATTCTATACGCTCCCAAACGGTTAATAGTAATTAAGTAATAACATGAATAGAAAACATACATTTTCTAGTTCAACCTGGGTTTAACAATCTATACGTCTCCCTAAAAGTTACATAGAATATAGTAATAGACATTGACTAGAAACATACCTCTTTCAAGTTCACCTGTTTACCAATATATACGTCTCCCTACAAGTTACATAGTAATATGTAATAGACATTGAATAGAAACATATCTCTCTCTAGTTCAACGATTTAAACAATATACCTCTCCCTAAAAGTTACCTAGTAATATAGTAAGAGAAATTAAATAGAACCATACATCTCTCTAGTTCAACCTCTGTTACCAAGCTATAGTCTCCCTAAAAGTTTACCATAGTAACTATAGTTATAAGAAATTGAATAGAAACATACCTCTTTTTAGTTCAACTGTACCCAATTATACGTCTCCCAAAGTTACACCAGTTAATATAGTAGTAAGAGACATTGAATAGAAACATACCTCTTTCTAGTTCACACTGTTTAAACAAATATTAGTTCTCCTAAAAGTGACATAGGATATAGTAATAGACATTGAAAATAGCAAACATACCTCTTCTAGTTCAACCTTTTCCGTTACCAATCTATACGTCGCCCTAAAAAGTTACATAGTAATATGGTAATAGACACTTGGAATAGCAACATACCTCTCCTAGTTCAACCTGTTTACCAATTATTATGTCGCCACTAAAGTACATAGAATATAGTAATAGGAAAAGTGAATAGAAGCATACCTCTCTCTGGTTTTAAACCTGTTTTTACCAATCTATAGGTCTACTAAAGTTACAATAGTAAGATAGTAATTGACAATTGAATAGAAACATACCTCTTTCTAGTTCAACCTGTTTTATCCATCGAGTATGTCTCTAAACGTTACATAAGGAATCTCGTTAATAGAAATTGAATAGATTAACATTACTCTTTCTAGTTTAACATGTTTACCCAATCTGATGCATCTCCCAAACAGTTACATTAGTATTATAAGTAATAATTAATGAATGAGGAGAGACATACCCGTCAACCACAATTTGCTCCAATAGTCTACGCCAGGTGGGAGGTGTATAATTATATATGTACAGTCCCAGTCATCAGAATTATTAACCATGTTTCTGACTATACTCATTGATCAGCCAAGGCTTGCATTGGCACTTTGCAACATAAATTTTTTAGATTATGTTCCCTCATATTTTGTTTTACTTACTTTAATTATCGAAATTTACACCGTTCCACGTTCCCATCTACACACCTGCTAACCCCTGTTTGCTATCTAACCCCATTGAGACTGGACAGTACACTATGTATATAATTTCTATGTATTATATATTGTGTCGGGTCAATAAAGTTTAGTTGTATACTATTTCATGGAATGATAATAATGTAATTAGGGACATCTAATTCCTCACTGTTTATATATCTAAATTTAATATATAAGTGTCCTGAATGATGGTTGGGAGCAACAGTGAATATTTATTTCAATAATCACTCAGTCACAAAGTTTGAGTGTTTTTATAAAAAAAAAATAGTTCCCATGCTGACCACGGGGATCTCCCCTAAATGCTGTTCTTCCACCTTTACTGAATGAGTAAAATAAAAAAAGATAATCCTCCAATCAGCAATTTTAATGAATACACAGAGCGAGCAGAGGAAGTTGGAATGCCCAGCTTAGTTTCCTCTACACAGGCTGGATTGAAACCGAGGATTCCAGTATTAAAACATTTTTAAATTGTAGGACCTTTTCTGTATTTATTTACTTAGAAAGGAAAAAAGACTCTGCTGAAACACTGGACAGGGCTTAAAATATGTGTAATCAGATGTTTAACAAAAAAACGATTTTTTAATTACCCTATATATAAAAATGAGGAAATAATAAGGAGGATAAGTCACCTCAACATCCATGACCTGTTATATATAACTATTACATGGCCCATTTAAATGCCTCATGATTTATATGTATTATATACAGTGAGAATGGTGCAAGTTGAAAGGAACTGTCTTCCAGCAGAGGTGGTAATGGCAAATCATTAAAATAGCTTTAAAAAATGCCTGCGATACGTTTCTAAAACTAAAAAATATTGAGAAGTACTGGTTATTAATACATATACTGTAGTTCTGGTTGGTACGGGGAACTATTAATATGGGAATTACTGGTCTTAATCCTATATGTAGTTCTGGTTGGTAAGGGGGATACAGATAATATTGTGAGAATTATGGGATTAATACCGATACTGTTAGTTCTGTTGGTACGGGGAACATATAATATTGAGAATTTACTGTATAATACTATACTGTAGTTTGGTTGGACGGGGATACTATAAATATTGGAATTATGGTATTCATAAATATACGTTAGTTTCTGGTTGGTACAGGGATATATATAATATGAGACTATGGTATTAATACATATACTGTAGTTCGGTTGGTTTACAGGGATACTTATAAGATGAGAATACTGGTATTATTACATTATACGGTAGTTCTGGTGGGTACGGGATACTATATAATATTGAGAATTACTGGTATTAAAATTGTAGTATGGTTGGAACAGGGAGGTATATTAATATTGATATTATGGTATTCAATATATGTCTTTTGTTGGTCGGGGGATACGATTCTAATCTGAGATCTGGTATTATTAACTTTTCTTTCTGTGTGTCAGGTACTTCTACTCTTGCTCCCTTTTTCCTTCGTCTGTTTGGTGGGTTTTCTTCTCTCCCTTGTGCTTTGTCTTCTTTCTTTTTGGTGTGGTGGCTCTGTTGTAGTTACTTCTGATTCTTATTTGGTTATATGTAATTATTCCCAGTTTTAACTTTTTACACCCCTGTTTGTTCCTCCCCCCCAGTTGTGTTTGTTTTGTGTGTCCCCTATCCTTTTCGTCACCTCTCAACCTCCCATATCGATCTTTACTTCCCTTCTCCTCCCCCTCTCTAACTTTCTCTCTCCTCTGCCTCTCTTCTACTCTTGCACTTCTCTCTCCCTCTCAGCTCCTAGTGTCTTCTCTTCCCTTCTCTCCTCTCCTCCCCCCTTTCTCCTCTCTCTCCTTCGCTCCTCCTTCTCTTTCTCCTTTTCTGCCTTTCTCCTCCCTTTCTCTGCAAGCCAAATCCTCCTCTACTGCAGCGGCTCCTTTCGCACCTTTCACCCATCTTCAGCACAGCTCTTCGCATCTCGCTTCTATCATCTTGGTTTCTCCCTTTCTTCCATTTCTCGATTCCCCTTTCACCCCTTTGCCTTTCACTCCTCTCTTCTTCTCTTCGTTCCGCTCTTTCACTCCTCCTTGACTATCTTCTCTCTTTCTTTCTCAACCATCCTCTCCTTCTCTACCAGCACCTCTCCTCCTTCTTTTATCCCTACCTCTTCCCTTCCCTCCTGCTGATCTTCTCCCCGCCTCCCGTATTCTCTCCTCCCCCCGACTCCTCCTCCCTCTCCTTCTTTGTCCGGTGCTCTCGATGGTTCGCTTGGGTCGCTCTCAGCCTCCCCCCCCCTTTCTTTTCTTCTGTCCTCTCTCTCCTTCCGCTCCCTCTCTCCTCGCTCTTCTTATTCCCCTCGCGGTTCATCTTCGACTCCTTCCCCAGCTTGCTCCGAGCTCTCTCGCTCACCGCATCCTCTCCCTTTGCCATTGTGCACCCTCCTCAGTCGAGACACATAGAGAAGAGCGGTAGAAGAAGACGTTACTCGAGGTCGACGACTAGGAGATAGACCAGCGCACGCCATTGTCTCCCTTCCACTGCTACATTCACTGCTTGAGAGCCCCGAGTTGCCCTCGGTCCTTATTTCTTCTTGACGATCTCCTCACGAGCACTGACCCCGTGTTTGTCTGCTTAGCGACTAGCGAGCGTGTCTAGTGATTGGCGCGCCGCCGCCATACTAAGCAGTCCGCTGAGCCCCCCTCCCCCGGCGGGATATATATGAATATTGACGATATACTGGGTATATACAATATCTGGTATTTGGTTGGTAAGGGAGAATACTATATAATATTGAGACTGCTGGTATTAATCATATACTGAGTCTGGTGGTACGGGGCGGATGGATCCTACTCCTACTATGGAGAATGCTGGTATGGAATACATATACTGTAGTTGGTTGGTACGGGGAGGCGGGATACTTAACTAATATATTGAGAATACTGGTATTCATACCGAACTGTTATTTGGTGGTACGGGGATACTAAAATATTGAGAATCCTGGGATTAAACATATACTGTACGTTTGGCTGGTTACAGGGATAGTAGATAAGATGAGAATACTGGGGATTAAGCATATGACTGAGGTCTGGTGGTCAGGGATACTATAATATGAGATTATGGTATTAGACATATAAATGTGGTTCGGGGCAGGGAGACTATATAAATGGAGAATTACTGGTATTAATACATATACTGTAGTTATGGTTGGTACAGGGATCCTGTCTAAATATTGAGGCATTATAGGTATTAATACATCTCTGTATCGTTTATGGTTGGTACGGGGCTACTAGATAATATTGAGGGACAATAGTATTATACATTACTGTAGTCATGAGTGGGGTTACAGGGATCTATAAATATTGAGAATAATGGTATTATACATATGACGTAGTCTTGGTTGGTACGGGGATACTATTAGGTAATTCACCTCAGAGGAAGGACAGTAGATATGGTAATTCTCTTTAGAGGGAGGACAGTAGATATGGAAAATCTCTTTAGAGGGAGGACAGTAGATATAGTAATTCACCTCAGAGGGAGGACAGTAGATATGGTAATTCTCTTTAGAGGGAGGACAGTAGATATGAAAAATCTCTTTAGAGGGAGGACAGTAGATATAGTAATTCACCTCAGAGGGAGGACAGTAGAAATGGTAATTCTCTTTAGAGGGAGGACAGTAGATATGAAAAATCTCTTTAGAGGGAGGACAGTAGATATAGTAATTCACCTCAGAGGGAGGACAGTAAATATGGTAATTCACCTCAGAGGAAGGAGAGTAGATATGGTAATTCTCTTCAGAGGGATTATAGTAGATATGGTAATTCTATTTAGATGAAGGACAGTAGATATGGTATATCTCTATTTAGAGGGAGGACAGTAGATATGGTATTTCTCTTCAGAGGGAGTACAGTAGATATGGTAATTCTCTTCAGAGGGAGGACAGTAGATATGGTAATTCTCTTCAGAGGGAGGACAGTAGATATGGTAATTCTCTTCAGAGGGAAGACAGTAGATATAGTAACTCACCTTACAGAAAGAACAGTAGATATGGTAATCCTCCTCAGAGGTAGGACAATAGATATGGTAATTCTCTTCAGAGGGAGGACCATACATATAGTAATTCACCTCACAGGGAGGACAGCAGATATGATAATTCTCTTCAGAGGGAGGACAGTAGATGTGGTAATTCTCTTCAGAGGGAGGACATTAGATGTGGTAATTCTCTTCAGAGGGAGGACAGTAGATATGGTAATTCACCTCACAGGGAGGACAGTAGATATGGAAATTCTCTTCAGAGGAGTACAGTAGATATATTAATTCACCTGAGAAGGAGGACAGTAGATATGGAAATTCACCTCAGAGGGAGGACAGTAGATATGGTAATTCTCTTCAGAGGGAGGACAGTAGATATAAAAATTCACCTCAGAGGGAGGACAGTAGATATGGTAATTCACCTCAGAGGGAGGACAGTAGATATGGAAATTCTCTTCAGAGGGAGGACAGTAGATATGGAAATTCTCTTTTGAGGGAGGACAGTAGATATGGAAATTCTCTTTAGAGGGAGGACAGTAGATATAAAAATTCACCTCAGAGGGAGGACAGTAGATATGGTAATTCACCTCAGAGGGAGGACAGTAGATATGGAAATTCTCTTCAGAGGTAGGACAATAGATATGGTAATTCTCTTCAGAGGGAGGACAGTAGATATAGTAATTCACCTCACAGGGAGGACAGTAGATATGATAATTCTCTTCAGAGGGAGGACAGTAGATGTGGTAATTCTCTTCAGAGGGAGGACAGTAGATGTGGTAATTCTCTTCAGAGGGAGGACAGTAGATATGGTAACTCACCTCACAGGGAGGACAGTAGATATGGAAATTCTCTTCAGAGGGAGTACAGTAGAGATAGTAATTCACCTGAGAAGGAGGACAGTAGATATGGTAATTCACCTCAGAGGGAGGACAGTAGATATGGTAATTCTCTCCAGAGGGAGGACAGTAGATATAGTAATTCACCTCAGAGGGAGGACAGTAGATATGGAAATCTCTTTCAAAGGGAGGAAAGAGTATAGTTATTCACCTAAGAGGGAGGACAGTAGATAAGTAAGTCACCTGAGAGGGAGGACAGTAGATATGGTAATTCACCTCAGAGGGAGGCAGTAAGATATGGAAAAATTATCTTCCAGAGAGAGACAGTGAGATATAGTTTTATTCACTCAAAGGCTGAGGACAGTTTTAAAGGGATATGGAAATTCTCTGTTACAAAAGGGGAGAAAGTGAGATTTTAGATATAGTAATTCACCTCAGAGGGAGGGCCAGTCGATATAGTAATCACCTCAGAGGGGAGGAAGTAGATATAGTAATTACCTCAGAGGCAGGCAAGTTTAGATTATAAGTAATCACCTCAGAGGGAGGACAGTAAGATATGGTAATGCTCCTCAGAGTAGGACAATAGATTTAGTTAATTCACATCAGGAGGAGGAAGGTGATAAGTAATCAATCAGAGGAGAGGACAGTAGATATGGAAATTCTCTTCAGAGGGAGGACAGTAGATATAGTAATTCACCTGACAGAATAGAAACAGTAGAATGGTAATTCTCATCAAGAGGTTAGGACAATAGATATGTAATTCTCTGCAGAGGGAGGGACCATAGATATGTAAGTCACCCACAGGGAGGACAGTAGATATGATAATTCTCTCAGAGGGAGGAACAGTAGAGTGTAATTATCTTCAGAGGGGAGGGACAGTAGATTATGGTAATTCAACATCACCGGGGAGGGACAGTAGATCTGGGGAAAATTTCTTCAGAGGGGGACAGTAGATATAGTTAAGTCACCTGAGAAGGGGACAGGAGATATTGTATTCACCTTCAGAGGGAGGACAGTAGATATGGTAATTCACCTTCAGAGGGAGGAAGGAGAAAGTAGATATGGAAATTCTCTCGAGGGAGGACAGTAGGATATAGTAATTCACCTCAAAGGGAGGACAGTGATATAGTTGTTAATTCACCTAGAGGGAGGACAGGTCCAGTAATATTGGAAATTCTCTTCAGAGGGAGGACATAGATATGGAAATTCTCTTCAGAGGGGGAGGGACCAGTAGATTAGTTATTCACCTCAGGAGGGAGGACAGTAGATATAGTAATTCACTCAGAGGTGAGGACAGTAGATCTGGTAATTCTCTTAGAGGGAGGACAGTAGAGTTAGATATGGAAAATTCTCTTTAGAGGAGAAAGAAAAGTAGATTATAGTGATCACCCAGAGGGGAGGACAGTTAGATATAGTGAATTCACCTCAAAGGAGGACAGACAGATATTCGTGAGGTATCTCCTCCAGAAGGAGGAACAGTCGATATTTATAGTAATTCACCTCAGAGGGGGACAGGAGATTATTAGTAATTCACCTCAGAGGGAGGACAGTACTAAAGTAATTCCCATCCGAGGAGGACAGTAGATATGGAATTTCTTCAGAGGCGAGGACAGTACGATAGTTATTCACCTCAGAGGGCGGGACAGTAAGATATTAGCTAATTACACCTTTTCAGAGGGGGGAGGACAGTAGATATGGTTAATTCACCTCAGAGGAGGACAGTAGATATGGAAATTGTCTTCCGAGGAAGTACAGTAGTAATATGGTAATTCTATCAGAGGGAGGACAGTAGAGTGGTAAATTCTCTACAGGACGGAGGGCAAGAGTACATATGGAAATCTCTTTAGAGGGAGGACGTAGAAATAGGAATTCTCTTCAGAGGGGAAGGAAGAGAGAGAAGATGTAGTTATTCACCTCAGAGGCGAGGGGAACGAGGACAGTAGATCGTTATGGTAATTCTTACAGAGGGAGGACAGATAATGGTAATTCTATTTAGAGGGGGACAGTAGACAGTTAGAGAAAAGTATTTATTTCAGAGGGAGGAGAGAAGATTATAGCTATTCACCTCGAGGGAAGACAGTAAATTGGTAATTCACCTCAGAGGGAGGACATAGTAGATATGGTAATTCTCAGAGGGAGGATAGTAGTATGGGTAATTCTATTTAGATGGAGGACAGTTAAATATGGTATTCCTCAAAAGGGGGGACCGTAGAGATGGTAATGTTTCAGAGGAAGGACAGTAAGATATGGTATATCTCTATTTAGCGGGGAGGACAGTAGATAGAGATATGGTTTCTCTTTTCAGAGGGAGGACAGTAGATTAAAGTTAATTCCTCAGAGGGAGGACAGTTAGATAGGAAATTCTCTTCAGGAGGGAGGGGGAAGGTAGTTAGATTAAGGAGGACAGTAGAATAGTTATCCCCTCAGAGGGAGGACAGTTAGTTAGTAATTCACCTCAGAGGGAGGACAGTAGATATAGTAATTCACCTCAGAGGGAGGACAGTATAATGGGTAATTCACCTAAGAGGGAGGACAGTAGATATGGTAATTGTCATCGAGAGGAAGTACAGTAGATATGGTAATCTCTTCAGAGGGAGGACAGTAGAGTGGTTGGAATTCTCTAAAGAGGGAGGGCAGTCCATTATGGTAATTCTCTAGAGGGAGGACAGTTTAAGAAAATAGTAATTCTTTCAGGGGAGGAGAGAAAGGAGAAGATTGTTAGTTATCACCCAGAGGGAGGGACAGTAATATGGTAATCTCTCGAGGGAGGACAGTATATATGGTAATTCTCTTTAAGGGAGGGACAGGTTAGAAATAGAATAGATCCATAGTAATTCTCTTCAGAGGAAGGAGAGAAGATATAAGCTATTCAACCTCAGAGGGAAAGACAGTAAATATGTAATTCACCTCAGAGGGAGGGAAGTTAGAAGAGATATGGTAATTCTCTTCAGAGGAGGATGTGTTATGGTAATTCTATTAGCTGGAGGACAGTTAAATAGGTATTTCTCTTCAAAAGGAGGACAGTAGATTATGGTAATTGTCTTCAGAGGAAGGGACAGTAGATATAGGTATATCTCCTATTTAGCGGGAGGACAGTTTAGATATGTAGTTCTATTAAGAGGGAAGCGACAGTCGATGTGGTAATTCTTTCGAGGGAGGACAAGTAGAAATAAAAATTATCTTCGAGGAGGAGAGAAGGTATAGCTATTACCTCAGAGGGAGGACAGTTAAAATATGGTAATTCACCTCAGAGGAGGACAGTAGATATGGTATTTCTTCAGAGGAGGATAGAGTTATGGTAATTTCTATTTAGATGGAGGACAGTAAAATATGGTAATCTCTTCAAAAGTGGGGGGGGGGACAGTAGATAGGTAATTGTTCTTCAGAGAAGGGACAGTAGATATGGTAAATATCTATTTAGAGGGAGGAAGGGAGAAAAGTTTGATTGTTTTTATGCATTCTCTTCGAGGGAGGACAGTGTATGTAATTCTTCTTCAGAGGGAGGTAGATATGGAATTCTATTAAGGAGGGAAGGAAGTAAATAGTAAGTCACTTACAGAAAGAACAGTTAGATATGGTAATTCTCTTCAGAGGGAGGCAGTGATATGGTTAATTCTCTTCAGAGGGAGGAACAGTAAGATATAGCAATTACTTAAACAGACAGAACAGTTAGATATGGTAAGTCTCCTCAGAGGTAGGACAATAGATATGTAATTCTCTTCAGAGGGAGGACCATTAGATTATAATTCAATCACAGCGAGGACGTTTAGATATGATGAATTATTTAGAAGGGAGGAAATTAGATGGGGTATTCTTCAGAGGGGAGGACAGTAGATGTGGGGTATTCTCTTTTTAAGAGGGGAGTGACAGTAGATATGAATTCACCTCACAGGGAGGACAGTAGATAGGAAATTCACCTCATAGGGAGGACAGTTAGTAGATATAGTAATTCACCCAGAGGGAGGATAATAGACAATAGATATAGTAATTCATCAGATGGGAGGGCCAGTAGATTTGGAGAATTTCTCTTCAGAGGGAGGACATAGATATGGAAATTCTCTTCAGAGGGAGGGAGAGTAAGATATAGTATTCACTCAGAGGGAGGACAGTAGATATCGGTTAATTCCTTTGAGGGAGGAAGTATGCAGTAGTATGGAACTTCTCTTTTAGAGGGAGGAAAGTAGATATAGTATTCACCTCAGAGGGAGGACAGAAGATACGAAATTCACCTCAGAGGGAGGACAGTAGATATGGTAATTCTCTACAGAAGGAGGGACAGTAGATATGGTAATTCTCGTCAGAGGGAGGGCCACATAGATTAGTAATTCACCTCACAGGGAGGACAGTAAGATATGATAATTCGCTTCAGAGGGAGGGCAGTAGATGGGTAATTCTCTTCAGAGGGAGGAAGTAGATTGTGGTTAATTCTCTTCGAGGGGAGACAGTAGATATGGTAATTCACCTCACAGGGGGAGGACAGTAGATATGGAAATTCTCTTCAGAGGGAGGACAGTGAGGATATAAGTAAATTCAACTGAGAAGGAGGACAGTAGATATGGAAATTCACCTCAGAGGGAGGGACAGTTAGATATGGTAATCACACTCATAGGGAGGACAGTAGATATAGTAATTCACCTCAGAGGGAGGACAATAGATATAGTAATTCACCTCAGGGGAGGACAGTAGATATGGAAAGTCTCTTCAGAGGAGGACCATAGATATGGAATTCTCAGAGGGAGGACAGTAGATAGGAGATAGTTATTCACCTGAGGGAGACAGTAGATATGGGTAAGTCGATTTAGAGGGAGGACAGTAGATATGGAAATTCTCTTTAGAGGGAGGGGGAAAGTAGATATCGTAATTCAACTCAGAGGGAGGAAGAATGATATAGAATTCACTCAGAGGGAGGACAGTTAGTAGATATGGTAATTCACCTCATAGGGAGGCAGTAGATATATAATTCACTCAGAGGGAGGACAATAGATATAGTACTTCCACCTCAGAGGGAGGGACAGTAAGATTTGGAAATTTCTGCAGAGGTGAGGACAGTAGATATGGAATTTATCTTCAGAGGAGGAGAGTTTAGATATAGTTTATTCACCTCAGAGGGGAGGACAGTAGATATTGGTTTATCATAGAGGGAGGACGACAGTAGATATGGAAATAAATCTCTTTAGAGGGAGGAAAGAAGATATAGTAATTCACCTCAGAAGGGAGGACGAAGATATGGGAAATTCTCTGCAGAGTAGGGACAGTAGATATAGTAATTCACCTCAAGGGAGGACAGTAGATATAGTAATTCCACCTCAGAGGGAGGACAGTAGCAGTAGATATGGAAATTCTCTTCAGAGGGAGGACAGTAGATATGGAAAATTATCTTCAGAGGGAGGGACAGTTAGAGATAGTATTCACCTCAGAGGAGGACAGTAGAGTTATTAATTCACCTCAGAGGGAGGACAGTATATAGTAATTCTCTTTAGAGGGAGGACAGTAGATATGGAAATTCTCTTTCGAGGGAGGAAAGGGAGATATAGTTATTCACCTCAGAGGGAGGACAGTTAGATATAGTAATGCCACCTCAGAGGGAGGGAGGACAGAAGATATGGTTAATTCTCTCCAGAGGAGGACATAGATATAGTAATTCACCTCAGAGGGGAGGACAGTTAGATATGGTAATTACATCAGAGGGAGGACAAGTTAGATATGGTAATTGTCCTTCAGAGGAAAGACGTAGATATGGTAATCTTCAGAGGGAGGGACAGTTAGATGTGGTAATTATCTACAGAGGGAGGCAGTACATTTTATGGTACTTTCTGTAGAGGGAGGACAGTAGAAAATAGTAATTCCTCTTCAGAGGGAGGCGAGAAGATGTCGTTATTCACCTCAGCGGGGACAGTAGATATGGTAATTATCTACAGAGGGAGGAAAGTGATATGGTACTTCTAGTAGAGGGGAGGAAAGTAGAATAGTATATTCTCTTCAGAGGGAGGAGAGGAGAGAAATAAGCTATTCACCTCAGAGGGAAAAGAAAACAGTAAATATGGTAATTCACCTAGAGGGAGGACAGTAGATATGCGGTAATTCTCTGTCAGAGGGAGGATAGTTAGTTATGGTAATTCTATTTAGATGGAGGCAGTGTAGTAAATATGGTATTTCTTAAAAGGGGGGGACAGTAGATATGGTAATTGTCTTCAGAGGAAGGACAGTAGGAAGGGTATATTCTATTAGCGGGAGGACAGGAGGATATGGTATTTCTCTCAGAGGGGAGGGTACAGTAGAGGTGGTAGGTAATTCTCTTTAGAGGGAGGCCAGTAGAAATAAAAAAAAATTCTTCAGCGGGAGGAGAGAGTAAGCTATGCACCTCAGAGGGGGACCGTAAATATGGTTAATTCACTCAGAAGGAGGGACCGTAGATATGTATTCTCTTCAGAGGGAGGATAGTAGTTATGGTAATTCTATTTAGCTGGAGGACACGTAAGTAATATGGTATTCTCTTCAAAAGGGGGGACAGTAGATATGGTAATTGTCTTCAGAGGAAAGGACAGTAGATATGTAAATCTTATTGAGAGGGGAGAAGAACATTGATATGGCATCTCTTCAGAGGGAGGGACGTAGTATGCGTTAATTATCTTCGAGCGAGGACAGTAGATATGCGTAATTTTCTTAAGAGGGAGGACAGTAGTAGATATAGTAATTCACCTTCTACAGAAAGAACAGTAGAATGGTAATTCTCTTCAGAGGGAGGACAGTAGATATTGAGTAATTCTAGTCAGAGGGAGGAAAGTAGATATAGCAATTCACCTTTGCAGAACGAACAGTGATATGGTAATTCTCCCTCAGAGGTAGGAAAATTAGTATGGTAATTCTCTTCAGAGGGAGGGACCAGAGAGTAGGAATTCACCTCCACAGGGAGGACAGTGATATGATAATTATCTTCAGAGGTGAGGACAGTAGATGAGGTAATTCTCTTTTTCAGAGTGAGGACAGTAGATGTGTTAATTCTCTTCAGAGGGAGCGACAGTCGATATGATAATTCACCTCACAGGAGGACAGTAAGAGATGGAAATTCTCTTTAGAGGGAGGACAGTTAGATTAGTAATTCACCTGAGAAGGAGGACAGTCAGTAGCTATGGAAATTACCCCTCAGAGGGAGGAAGTAGATATGATAATTCACCCTCAATAGGGAGGCAGTAGATATAGTAAGTCACCTTCAGAGGGAGGACAATAGATCTTAGTAATTCACCTCAAGAGGGAGGACAGTAGATATGGAAATTTCTCTTCAGGGGAGGCCAGTAGATATGGAAATCTCTCAGCGGGAGGACAGTAGATATAGTATTCCCTCAGAGGGAGGCAGTCGATATGGTAATTCTCTTTAGAGGGAGGAAGAGATATGGTAATTGTATTCAGAGGAAGTACAGTAGGATATGGTAATTCTCTTCAGAGGGAGGGACAGTAGATGTGCGTAATTCTCTAAGAGGGAGGGCAGTACATATGGGTAATTCTCTTAGAGAGGGAGGGGACAGTAGAAATAGTAATTCTCTTAGAGGGAGAGAGAAGATGTAGTTATGGTGTCACCTCAGAGGGAGACAGTAGTTAGATTGGTAATGCTTACAGAGGGAGGACAGTTATATGGATTCCTTTAGAGGGAGGACGGTTTTTTGAAATAGTAATCTCTTAAGAGGGAGGGAGAAGATATCGCTATTAACTCAGAGGGAAGACAGTAAATATGGTAATTCACCTCAGAGGGAGGAACAGGTAGATATGGTCATTCTTTCAGAGGAGGATAGTAGATGGTAAGTCGATTTAGATGGAGGACAGAAAAATCGGTATTTTCTCTTCAAAAGGGGGGACGGGTAGATTATGGTAATTGTCTTCAGAGGAAGGACAGTAGATATGGTATATCTCTATTTAGCGGGAGGACAGTAGATATGGTATTTCTCTTCAGTAGGGAGGACAGTAGATGTGGGGAATTCTCTTTAGAGGTGAGGACAGTGAAATAAAAAATTCTCTTCAGAGGAGGAGGAGGAAGATTATAGCTATTCACCTCAGAGGGGGGACAGTAAATAGGGTAATTCACCTCAAGACGGAGGACAGTTAGATTCTAGTATTCCTTCAGAGGGAGGATAGAAGTTAATGGTAATTCTATAGTGGAGGACAGTTAAATAGGTTAATTCTCTCAAAAGGGGGGACAGTTAGATTTATGGTTAATTGTCTTCAGGGAAGGGCCAGTAGTAGATATGGTAAATCTCTATTTAGAGGGAAGAAAAGTTGATATGGCCATTCTCGTCAGAGGCGGAGGACGTAGATATGGTAAATTCTCTTTCAGAGGGGACGGACGAGGTAGATTGGTAAATTATTTAAGAGGGAGGACAGTGAGGATATGTTAATTCAACTACAGAAGAACAGTAGATATGGTTATTCTCTTCAGAGGGGAGGGACAGTTAGATATGGTAATTCTCTTCAGAGGGAGGAGGACAGTAGCTGTGGTATTCTCTTCAGGGGCGGACAGGACAGTTAGATATCGGTAATTCTCTTCAGAGGAGGAAAGTAGATATAGCAATCACCTACAGAAAGGAACAGTAGATATGGTTAATTCTCCTCAGAGGTAGGACAATAGATATGGTAATTCTCTTCAGAGGGGGAGGACCATAGATATAGTAATTCACCTCACAGGGCGCGAAGGACCAGTAATATGATAATTATCTCAGAGGGGCGAGGGACAGTAGATGTGAGGTAATTCTCTTCAGAGGGAGGACAGTAGATGTGGTACTTCTCTTCAGAGGGAGGACAGTTGATATGAAATTCACCTCACCGGGAAGGCAGTAGATAGCTATGGCAAATTTCTTTCAGCCCAGGCGAGGGACAGTTAGATAAATAATTACCTGAGAAGGAGGACAGTAGATATGAAATTCATCTCGAGGGAGGACAGTTAGATATGGTAATTCACCACATAGGGGGACAGTAGTGATAGTAATTCACCTCAGAGGGAGGACATAGATATAGTTAATAACATCAGAGGGAGGACAGTGTAGATATTAGCTATGGAATTCTCTTCAGAGGAGGACAGTAGATATAGTAATTCACCTCAGGAGGAGGACAGTCGATATTGGTTACTTATCTTCAAAAGGGGGGGACAGTAGATATGGTAATGGTTTCAGAGGAGGAAGTACAGTAGATAGGGTAATTCTCTTCAGAGGGAGGACAGTAGATGTGTTAATTCTCTTACAGAGGGAGGGCAGTACATTGGTATTCTCTTTAGAGGTGGCGGACAGTAGAAATGTAGTTCTCTCAGAGGGAGGAGAGAGGAAGATTAGTTATCACCTCAGCGGGAGGACAGATAGACTATGGTAATTTCTACAGAGGGAGGACAGTATTATGTTAATTCTCTTTAGAGGGAGGGACAGAGAAATAGTTAATTCTCTTCACAGGGAGGAGAGAAGATAATAGCTATTCACCTCAGAGGGAGGACAGTAAATATGGTATTATCATCAGAGGAAGGGACCGTTAGATATGGTAGTTCTTTTGTTTTCAGGAAGGGAGGACAGTAGCTTGTAATTTCTTCAGAGGGAGAGGACAGAGATTATGGTAATTCGATTCAGAGGGAGGAAGTAGTATAGCAAATTCACCCTTACAGAAAGAACGTAGATATGGTAATTCTCCTCAGATGGTAGGACAAATAGATATGGTAATTCTCTTCAGAGGGAGGACAATAGATATAGTAATTACCTCAGGGAGGGGGAGGACAGTAGA
The DNA here is from genome assembly GCA_019447015.1 of Hymenochirus boettgeri. NCBI lineage: Eukaryota > Metazoa > Chordata > Amphibia > Anura > Pipidae > Hymenochirus > Hymenochirus boettgeri. Next base: position 66,631 of record JAACNH010000702.1, read on the forward strand.
TATGATAATTATCTTCAGAGGGAGGACAGTAGATGATGGTATTCTCTTGTCAGAGGAGGAACAGTAGATGTGGTAATGTCGCTTCAGAAGGCGGGACAGTAGATATGATAATTCACCCTCACAGGGAGGACAGTTAGAATGGAAATTCTCATTCAGGGGGGAAAGTTAGATATAGTAATTTTACCTGAGGAAAGGAGGACAGTAGATATGGCAAATTCATTCTTAGAGGGAGGACAGTAGATAGGTTAGGTTCACCTCATAGGGAGGACAGTAGATATAGTAATTCACGCAGGGCGAGGGACGGACAATAGATATAGTTACTTCACCTCAGAGGAGGACGTTTCGATTGGAAATTCTTTCAGAGGGCGGACAGTTAGATTTATAGGAACTTTCACATAAGAGGGAGGACAGTCGATATGGTAAATCTTCAAAAGGGGGGGGGACAGTAGATATGGTAGATTGCTCTTCAGAGGAAAGTTACAGTTAGAGCATGGTAATTCTCTACAGAGGGAGGGGAGTACATATGGTAATTCTTTTAGAGGCGAGGACAGTAGTAGAAATAGTAGTTCTCTTCAGAGGGAGGAGGCGAAGATGTATTATTCACCCAGAGGGAGGAAGTAGATATGGTAATTCTCTACAGAGGTGAGGACAGTATATATGGTAATCTTCTTTAGGAGGAGGAAGTAGACATAGTAAGTGTCTTCACAGGGAGGAGAGAAGATATAGCTATTCACCTCAGATGGGAGGACAGTAAATATGGTTAATTCACTCAGAGGAAGGACAGTTAGATATGGCTGGTCGTTCTCTTCAGAGGGAGGTTACAGTAGATGTTGGTAATTCTCTTCAGGAGGGAGGACAGAGATATGGTTAATTCTCTTCAGGAGGGAGGAAAGTAGATATAGCAATTCACCGAACAGAAAGAACCGTAGATCTGGTTACTTCGCCTCAGAGGGGGTTAGGACAATAGAATTATGGTGTGTTAATTTCTTTCAGAGGAGGACATAGATATAGTAATTCACCACAGGGAGGACAGTAGAATGATAATGACTTCAGAGGGAGGACAGTAGATGAGGGTAATTCTCTTCAGAGGGAGGGGAAAGAGATGTGGTAATTCTTTCGAGGGGAGGACAGAGTATTGATAATTTACCGCACAGGGAGGGACAGTAGATATGGAAATTCTCTTCAGCGGGGGACAGTAGATATAGTAATTTTACCTGAGAAGGAGGAGGACAGTAGATATGCGGAAATTATCTCAGAGGGAGGACAGTAGTAGATATGGTAATTCACCTCATTAGGAGGACAGTAGATATTATTAATTCACCTCAGAGGGAGGACAATGATATAGTAACTTCACTCAGAGGATGAGGACAGTAGATATGGAAATTCCTTCCGAGGAGGACGTAGATATAGTAATTCAACTCAGAGGGAGGACAGTCGATATGGTAATTATCTTCAAAAGGGGGGGACAGTAGAATGGTAAATTGTCTTCAGAGGAATCCAGTAGATATGGAATTCTACAGAGGGAGGACAGTAGATGTGGTTAATTATCTACGAGGGAGGGCAGTTGTAGAAGTAGTAGGTCGTACATATGGTAATTCTCTTAGAGGAGGACAGTAGAGTGAAATAGTAGTTCTCTTCAGAGGGAGGCAGAGAAGATGTAGTTTATTCACCTCAGAGGGGAGGACGTAGATTTTAAAATAAAAGGATATGGTAATTCTCTACAGAGGGAGGGCGGCACCAAAAGCGGCACTCAGTACAATGGTAATTCTCTTTAGAGGGAGGACAGTTAGAAATAGTAGTTCTCTTCAGAGGCGAGGAAGAAGATTGTAGTTATTCACCCGGAGGGAGGAAAGTAATATGGTAATTTCATACAGAGGGAGGAACAGTAATTATGGTAATCTCTATTAGAGGGAGGACAGTAGAAAATAGAATTTCTTCACAGGGAGGATGAGAAGTATAGCTATTCACCTCAGAGGGAGGACAGTAATATGGTAATTCACCCAGAGGAAGGACAGTAGATATGGTAGGATCTCCAGTGGGGAGATATAGTAAGATATGTTAATTCTATTTAGATGGAGGACGTAAATATGGTATTTTCTTCAAAGGAGGGGAAGGGGGGACAGTAGATATGGTAATTGTCTTCAGAGGAAGGACAGTAGATATGGTATATTCTATTTATAGGGAGGACAGGAGATTGGTATTTCTCTCAGAATAGGACAGTTAGAATATGGTAATTCTCTCAGAGGGAGGACAGTAGATATGGTAATTCTCTTCAGAGGGAGGACAGTGATATGGTAATCTCTTCAGAGGGAGGACAGTAGATAGAAATTCTCTGTTAAGAGGGAGAGGACAGTAGATATAGAACTCACCTTACAGAAAAGGAACAGATAGATATGGTAATCCTACTCATCGAGGTAGGATAGGACAATAGTTGGTAATTCTCTTGCAGAGGTGAAGGACCATAGATATAGTAATTCACTGCACGGGGGGACAGTAGAATGATAATTCTTTCAGAGGGGAGGAAAGTAGATGTTGGTAATTCTCTTCAGAGGGGAGGACAGTAGATGTGGGTAATTCTCTCAGAGGGAGGACAGTAGATAGGTTAATTCCCCTCACAGGGAGGACAGTAGGATATAGTAAATTCTCTTCAGAGGGAGGACAGGTTAGAATATAAAAAATTCACTCAGAGGAGGACAGTAGATATGGTAATCACCTCGAGGGAGGACAGTAGAGATGGAAATTCTTTCAGAGGGAGGGAAGGACAGTAGATATGGAAATTCTCTTTAAGAGGGGAGGACTGTAGTAGGAAATTCTTTAGAGGGAGGACAGTTAGATCTATAGTAATTTCACATCAGAGGGAGGGACAGTAGATATGGAAATTCTCTTTAGAGGGAGGACAGTTACCGTTAGATATAAACATTCACCTCAGAGGGAGGACCAGTAGATATGGAAATTCTCTTCAAAGGGAGGACAGTAGTAGATATAGTATTCACATCATGAGGGATGAAGGCCAGACTTAGAGATGTAATTCACCTCAGAGGGAGGTACAGAGATATAGTATTCACCTCAGGAGGAGGACATTAGATATGGACGATATCTCGAGGGAGGACAGTCGATAGATATAGTTATTCAACCTCAGAGGGGGGGAGGACAGTAGCAGTCAGTAGATATAAGTAATTCAACTCAGAGGGAGGACAGTAGATATGGTATTCTATTTTTATATTTTTCTTTTGGAGACAGTAGTTATAGAAATTTCTATGAAGAGGGAGGGCCGTAGATTGTAGAGATATAAGAATTAACCAGAGGGAGGAAAGTCGATATGGAATCTATCCAGCGGCGAGGAACAGGTAGATATAGTTATTCACTTAGAGGAGGACAGTTGCTAAGAATTCACCTCAGAGGGAGGACGGTTTGATATTAGATTAAGATATACATCAGAGGGAGGACAGTAGTTGATTATAGTAATTCACCTCAGAGGGCTGAGGGACAGGTTGATTATAGGATTCACTCAGAGGGAGGAGAGTTGATATAAGTAATTTCACTAAGAGGGGAGGACAGGGTTAGATATATGGTAATTTCTTTCGAGGGAGGGGACAGTAGATATGGAAAAAATCTCTTTAGGAGGGAGGAGGGACAGAGATACTGTAATTCACTCAGAGGAAGGACAGTAGATATGGTAATTTCTGTCTTTAGAGGGAGGACAGTTAGATATGGAAAATCTCTTAGAGGGAGGACAGTTAGATATAGAATTCACCTCAGAGGGAGGACGTGTGGAGATATGGTAATTCTTTTAGAGGTGAGGACAGTTTAGATTGAAAAATCCTCTTTAATTGAGGAGGACAGTAGCAGTAGATATAGTAATTCACCTCAGAGGGAGGACAGTAGTAGAAATGGTTAATGTCTCTTTAGAGGTGAGGAAAGTAGATATGAAAAATCTCTTTAGAGGGAGGGACAGTTAAGATATAAGTAATCACCTCGGGGAGGACAGAAAATGGTTAAGTCCACCTCAGAGAGGAAGGAGAGAGATTATGGTATTCTCTTAGAGGCGATGACAGTAGATATAGTAATCACCTCAGAGGGAGGACAGAGATATGAAATTCTCTTTAGAGGGAGGACAGTTAGCTATGAAATTCTCTTCAAAGGGAGGACAGTTAGATTATAGTAATTACCTTCAGAGGGGATGGCCAGTAGATATAGAATTCACCTCAGCAGGGAGGGACAGTGAGATAGAATTCACCTCAGAGGGAGGGACAGTAGATATGGAAAATTATCTTCAGAGGGAGGGGATCAGTTTAGATATAGTTATTCAACTCAGAGGGAGGACAGTAGATTATGTTATTCACCTCAGAGGGAGGACAGTACGAAGATGTGGTAATTTCTTAGAGGGAGGACAGTTAGTTATAGAAAATTTTCTTCTTAAGGAGGGAGGACAGTAGATATCGTAATTCCCTCAGAGGGGAGGAGGACAGTAGAGAATGGTAATTCTCTCCAGAAGGGAGGACAGGAGCTTAGTTATTCACCTTAGAGGGAGGACAGTTGATTATAATTCACCTCAGAGGGAGCGGACAGTTGATATAGGAATCAACCTCAGAGGAGAGGACGGTTGTGATATAGTAATTCACCTCAGAGGGGGCGGATAGTTTATATAGTAATCACCTCAGAGGGAGGACAGTTGATATAGTAATTCACCTCAGAGTGAGAGAGGAGGTTGATATAGTAATTCACCTCAGAGGGAGGACAGTAGATATGGGAATTCTCTTAGAGGGAGGAACAGCTAGTATGGAAAATCTCTTTAGAGGGAGGACAGTAGATATAGTAATTCACCTCGAGGAAGGACCAGTAGATATGGTTATTCTCTTTAGAGGGAGGACAGTAGATAGGGAAAAATCTCTTAGAGGAGGACAGTTAGATATAGTAAGTCACCTCAGAGGGGAGGACAGTAGATATTGGTATTCTCTTTAGAGGGAGGACAGTAGATATGAAAAAATCTCTTTAGAGGAGGACAGTTAGATATAGTAATTCACCTCAGAGGAGGACAGTTAGAAATGGTATTCTCTTTAGAGGGGACAGTAGATTGAAAAAATATCTGTAGAGGGGAGGACAGTAGATATAGTTATTCAACTCAGACGGGAAGGGACAGTAGCTAAAATATGGTAATTACCTCAGAGGAAGGAGAGTCGATTGGAGAGTTAGATATTTGGTAATTCTCTTAGAGGATTATAGTAGTATGGTAATTCTATTTAGATGGAAGGACAGTAGATATGGTATCTCTCTATTTAAGAGGGAGGACAGTAGAGTAGATATGTATTTCTATTCAGAGGGGAGTCACAGTAGTACACTATGGTTATTCATCTTCAAGGAATGTAGGGACGTAGATTATGGTAATCCTATCAGAGGGGAGGAGTAGACTAATGTAATTTCTTCAGAGGGGGAAGCAGTAGATATAGTACACTCACCCTAAAAAAGAGACAGTGATATGATCTCTCCTTCAGAGGTAGGATCAATAGCATATGGTATAATTCTCTTCAGAGGGAGGATCCATACAACTAGTTAATTACCTCACAGGGACGGACAGCGATATGATATTCTTCAGAGGGAGGGACAGTAGATGTGGAATTTTCTTCAGAGGGGGCATTAGATGTTGTCGGTTAATTTCTCTTCAGAGGGAGGACAGTAGATTATGGTTAATTCCTCAAGGGAGCGACAGGAGATATGGCAAATCTCTTCCAGAGGAGTACAGTAGATATATTAACTTCACCTGAGAAGGAGTTGATCTAGTAGATAGGGAAATTCACCTCAGAGGGAGGACGGTTAGATATTGGTATACCTTCTCTGCAGAGGAGGGGTAGTAATATAACCCAAACTCTCACCTCAGAGTGGAGAAGCAGTAGATATGAGTCGAATGCACCTCACGAAGGAGACAGTAGACAGCGAAATATCTTTCAGAAGGAGGACCCAGTAAGATTATGGGAAATTCTCTTTAGAGGGGAGGACAGTAGAGATGGAACTTCTTTACGAGGAGGACAGATAGATATAAAACAGTACCTCAGAAGGGAGGACCAGTAGAATATCGGTAATTCACCTCAGAGGGAGAAGTAGTAGGAAATTCTCTCGCAGAGGTTAGGACAACTATAGATTGGTAATTCTCTTAAGAGGGAGGACAGTAGATATAGTAATTCACCCACAGGGAGGACAGCCTCACGATATGATATTCTCTTCATGAGGCAGAGGACAGGTAGATGTGGTTGATTCTTCAGAGGGGGAAGTAGATGTGGTAATTCTCTTCAGAGGGGAGGACAGTCGAGAATGTAAACTCACCACACAGGGAGGACAGTAGATAGGGAAATTCTCTTCAGAGGGGTACAGTAGAGATAGTAATTCACCTGAGAAGGAGGACAGTAGAGTATGGTAATTCACCTAGGGGAGGACAGTTAGATTGTTAATTCTTCCCAGAGGGAGGACGTAGATATGTAAGTCACTCAGAGGGAGGAGGATGTAGGTATGGAATTTCTCTTGAAAGGGAGGACAGAGTTATAGTTATTCACCTCAGAGGGAGAGGACAGTAGATATAGAATTCACCTGAGAGGGAGGACAGTAGAGATGGTAATTCACCTTCAGAGGGAGGACAGTAGATATGGAAATTATCTTCAGAGAGAGGACAGTAGTATAGTTATTTAACCTCAACGGGATGACAGAGATATGGAAATTCTCTTCAAAGGGAGGACAGTAGAGTTTAGAGATAGAATTTCACATCAGGGGAGGACAGTAGAGTATAGAATTAACCAGAGGGAGGACAGTAGATATAGTATAATTCACTGCAGAGGAGGTACAGTAGATATTAGTAATTCACCTCAGAGGGAGGACAGTATATATGGTTAATGCTCCTCAGAAGTAGGACAAAGATATAGTGATTCCACCTAGAGGGAGGACAGTGATATAGTAATTCACCTAAGAGGAGGAAGTATTGGAATTCTCTTTAGAGGGAGGACAGTAGATATGGAAAATCTCTTCAGAGGGAGGACAGTAGATATAGTAATTCTCTTTAGAGGGAGCACAGTAGTTATAGAAATTGTCTCAAAGGGAGGACAGTTAGTTATAGTTATTAACCTCAGAGGCGAGGGAAGTAGATATGAGTAATTTTAAATGAGAGGGGAGGACAGAAGATATGGTAATTCACTCGAGGGGACAGAGATATCGGAAATTATCTTCAGAGGGAGGACAGTAGACTATAGTTTTTCACTCAAAAGGGGAGGACAGTAGATATGGAAAATCTCTTCAAAGGGGCGGACAGTTGAAGATATAGTAATTTCACCTCAGAGGGCGGACAGTAGATATATAATTCACATCAGAGGAGGACAGTTAGATATAGTAATTAACCTCAGAGGCAGGACATAGATATGGAAAATGATTTCAGAGGGAGGACCAGTAGAATAGTTATTCACCTCAGAGGGAGGACAGCATAGATATAGTAATCACCTCAGAGGGGGAGGACAGTAGATATGGTAATTCTCTTTAGAGGGAGCAAAGTATAGTTATAGAAATTGTCTAAGAGGGGAGACAGTAAGATATAGTATTCTCTTTAAGAGGGAGGGGACGGGTAGATAAAGTAGTAATTCACCCTCAGAGGGAGGACAGTAGATATGGTACTTCTTCCAGAGGGAGGACAGTTGATTATAGTAATCACCTCAGAGGGAGGGACAGTAGATTATAGTAATTACCTCAGAGGGTGAGGACAGTTGATATAGTATTTCACCTCAGAGGGAGGACAGTTGATATAGTAATTCACCTAGGGGAGGACAGTTGATAGAGTTCTCACCTCAGAGGGAGCGACAGTTGCTAAGTAATTCACCTCAGAGGGAGGACAGTAGATATGGTTTAATTTCTTTAGAGGGAGGACAGTAGATATGGAACAATCTTTAGAGGGAGGACAGTAGATCTAGTAATTTCACCTCAGAGGAGAGAACAGTAGATATGGTAATTCTCTTTAGAGGGAGGACAGTAGATATGGAAAAATTACTTTAGAGGGAGGACATAGATATAGTAATTCACCTCAGAGGGGAGGGACTAGATATGGTAATTCACCTCCGAGGGAGGACAAGTAGAATGGTAATTCTCTGTAGAGGAGGACAGTATATATGGTAATTCTCTTTTAGAGGGAGGACAGTAGTAGATATGGAAAATCTCTTTTAGAGGAGGACAGTTAGATAGATATAGTAATTCACCTCAGAGGGAGGAAGTAGATATGGTAATTCTCTTTAGAGGTGAGGACAGTCGAGATGAAAAAAAAAGTCTCTTTAGAGGGAGGGCCGTTGATATAGTAATCACCTCAGAGGGAGGACAGTAGATATGGTAATTCACCTCAGAGGGAGAGACAGTAGCTAGGGTAAATTTCTCTTTAGAGGGAGACAGTAGTAGATTGGTAATTCTCTTAGAGGGGAGGACATAGATATGATTAATTCCCCTCAGATTCACCTTTCACTGTGCTTATACCCCAGTTACTAGTCACTAGGTAACGTTAGACAATAGGGTTAGTAGAGTATAAAGTTGGACTGTACTGGCCATAAGTCAATGGATCGTCCACCAACAACTCTTTAGTTAAGGGCATGTCCACCCCCAAACACTATAATCCCCCCCAATACTGGCCCCACCATGTAGTGTAGTGTAATCACTTACCTCACATCCCAGCTCCAAGGTGGGGGGGTTCTCCTGTAACCCCCCCCCCCAAAGTCTCAAACTAACGCCCAGGGGATAGCAGTCTCATGGCCTGCGATCTAGCCTCCGTGAGATATTGGGCCATGCGCACTGCAGCCGCTGTCTGCCTCCCTCCCTCTCCTCCCTTGCGCTCGCCGTCTACTATCCCTCCCCTGAGCATTAATCCCCCTGAATATTCTTCCCCCATGTCCCCCAGCCCCATACGCATGTTTGTGTTTGGTGCAAAAGACCGACCACAACTCTTACGAGTTCCATGCTCCACTTTCACCCTGACATGAATGACGGGCAGCCGGGGTCCGATCGTGTTGGCTTGGCCTCCAACACACAGACGCGACTGCCCGTCCCCACCTCTGGCTTGCAGTCTCAAGCCGAAAGCAGAGGGCGCGGCAGTGATTCGGTAGGATCGATGGGAGGTAAGTAAAGAGTTTGGGGGTAGCTTTTGAAAAACGAACATGCGGGTTTGGGGGCTGGGGGACATGGGAGCAGATATTTAAAAAAACGATTTAGGGGTGGGGACATGCCCTTAAATTATCGGACCCAGAATCCAACCAATGGTTACTTCCCAATAAAACCATCGATTTCCAACTAATAGAAACAAGTCAAATGGCCTGATCATTCCAAGGATTATTGGATGCATTGGGTGATTGGAATCTGTATATTACAGTTTGCCAGTGAATGGCAACCCATCGGTCTGGGTAAAAGGAGAAAGTTGTGAGTTAGAGGAGAAGGACATTCTGATAATCAATAAAGTCCGAGTGAATCCCCATGTACCGAGGATCTGAGCCACTTATACCCCTAGAAATGATATATGTTATTTAAATATTAAAGGGCATGTCCACCCCCAAAACTATAATCCCCCCCACTACTGGCCCCATTGTGTAGTGTAGTTTAATCCTTAACTAAATCCAGCTCATAAGGTTCTCCGGATAGTCCCCCCAAAGTCCCAAAAACTGCCCACCAGGAGGATAGCAGAGTCCATATAGGACCCTGCCTCTTAACTGGCCTCCGGGAGAAGTTTGGCATGCGTACTGCAGCCCTTCTCCCCCTCCCTCTGCCTCCCGTTTTGCTATCCCTCCCCCTAGCATAAAACCCTTTTTACCACACATTCCCCATGTCCCCCCAGCCCCAACCGCTCTATTAGTATTATAAGAAAATGCCCAAAACATTACTTACCTTCCTCTTGCCTCGCCGCACTGAACTCCCAGCAGCGTGTGTCGTGATTGGCTGCCGCTCAGACAATCACAGACGCGACTGCCGGGTCCGCCCCCTCGCAAGAAGGGGGCCTGGCAGCGGCGGCGGACGGAGAAGGAAAGAGGGGAGGTAAGTAAAGTTTGGGTTATTTCTAAAATACTAAATATAGCGGTTGGGGCTGAGGGGACAGGGGGAATGTTTGGTAAAAAAAAATTTTGAAGGGTTGGACATACACTTTAAGGTTTTTGTGGACACACCTCCCCTTATTCCCAAGCACCCCTGCCACTGTTAACATCTCCCCGTGAGAAATATCTTTATAAGGCACCTGCCCTTTAGACTTGAATGGTGACATGGACCCATTGAAACAGAATAAAGGAGCATTACATTATAAGAATGGGATAAGGATTTTGTTACAATACAAAAAAAATAGCAGTTCATGTCCTGTTACATGAAGGATTAACCTAACTAAATGAATTACTGACAGTCATTCGCCTTGAAAGGAAATAAAAAATGGACAATGCAACGCATCATATTAAAACATCCAATGTATTATCAGCATTTAAAGGTACGGCAACATGTCACTGCCTCTGAGGAAAGTAAATGTCTTTAAAGGATTTTTACCTCTTCTTGTGTCATGCCGGAAACCTTTAGGCTATCGCACTATGTTCCCCTACGTTATCACATAGCAGTATCCATTTAACCTTAATTAATCATCTGACAAGTGTCACTGGAGAAAGGGTGCATGTGGCCCAGAACATGTTGGTTTTACATGAAATAAAACCGTTTGGGCAGTATATCCTGCATTGTTTTTTACACCGCACTACATTGCACAGGTCAAGTTTAAACGGCACCTTTCTCTTCTTGACTCTGTGTCCGCTGCATGGAATGACAACCCTTGTGTGAACGAAGCCTTACATGTTTATTAGAACTTGACCTTGTAAGGAGTCAGTTTTCTGATGTTTGTTTTGCTTTGGGCAATAAAACACCTTAATCATTCGTCATAAAATCACTGCATGAACTGCCTACAGTATCAATTTATTATATCTGATTTTATAATTCTTATTTTCCCCACCTGGGAATATCCATACAGACTCAGTATCTGGGCTATGGGAACTGTTGTCTCTGTAGCAAAATCCCCAATGAAACCAGCAAAATTCCTTTTACCCAGACAGGAGTAATTGGGAACCAAATCCTTGGTACCAGATAATATATGGAATATGCTCTTTACCACCTTCCGCACATCTCCACAAGAATCTGATATATGGAATCCCAAAGTCTGGTTGGGTAATAACAATGGGTTCTTATTGGTTTGCTCAATGGCAAATCGAACATCTGTAAAATATACTGCATAGTCTGTATCGAAACTGGAAATAAAATAATAGAATCAGGTATTCACCAGACAAACAATAAAGGATTTACACTTAAATTATTTTAGATTTTAAATGTATTTTGTTTGGTTTGTGCTGCTATAGTAATAGACATAAATAAAAATATACCTTTATCTAGTTCAACCTGTTTACCAATCTATACGTCTCCCTAAAAGTTACATAGTAATATAGTAATAGACATTGAATAGCAACATACCTCTCTCTAGTTCAACCTCTTTACCAATCTATACGTCTCCCTAAAAGTTACATAGTAATATGGTAATAGACATTGAATAGCAACATACCTCTCTCTAGTTCAACCTGTTTACCAATCTATATGTCTCCCTAAAAGTTACATAGTAATATAGTAATAGACATTGAATAGAAGCATACCTCTCTCTGGTTCAACCTGTTTACCAATCTATACGTCTACTAAAAGTTACATAGTAATATAGTAATTGACATTGAATAGAAACATACCTCTTTCTAGTTCAACCTGTTTATCCAATCTATATGTCTCCTAAAAGTTACATAGTAATATAGTAATAGACATTGAATAGAAACATACCTCTCTCTAGTTCAGCCTGTTTACCAATCTATATGTCTCCCTAAAAGTTACATGGTAATATAGTAATAGACATTGAGTAAAAAGCATACCTCTCTCTAGTTTAACCTGTTTACCAATCTATACGTCTCCCTAAAAGTTACATAGTAATATAGTAATAGACATTGAATAGAAACATACCTCTATCTAGTTCAACCTGTTTACCAATCTATACGTCTCCCTAAAAGTTACATAGTAAAATAGTAATAGACATTGAATGGAAACATACCTCTCTCTAGTTCAACCTCTTTACCAATCTATACGTCTCCCTAAACGTTACATAGTAATATAGTAATAGACATTGAATAGAAACATACCTCTTTCTAGTTCAACCTGTTTACCAATCTATACGTCTCCCTTAAAATTACATAGTAATATAGTAATAGACATTAAATAGAAAAATACCTCTCTCTAGTTCAACCTGTTTACCAATCTATATGTCTCTCTAAAAGTCACATAGTAATATAGTAATAGACATTGAATAGAAACATACCTCTCTCTAGTTCAACCTGTTTACCAATCTATACGTCTCCCTAAACGTTACATAGTAATATAGTAATAGACATTGAATAGAAACATACCTCTTTTTAGTTCAACCTGTTTACCAATCTATACGTCTCCCTAAAAGTTACACAGTAATATAGTAATAGACATTGAATAGAAACATACCTCTTTCTAGTTCAACCTGTTTACCAATCTATACGTCTCCCTAAAAGTTACATAGTAATATAGTAATAGACATTGAATAGAAACATACCTCTTTCTAGTTTAACCTGTTTACCCAATCTATGCATCTCCCAAACAGTTACATAGTAATATAGTAATAATTATTGAATGATGGCATAGACATACCCCTGTCAACCAATTTTCTCCAATATGTCTAAGCCAGGTGTATACTTCTATATTTACAGCCCAGTCATCAGAATTATTTAACCATGTTTCTGATATACTCATTGATCAGCCAGGCTTTGCATTTGCACTTGCAAACATACATTTTAGATTATGTTCCTATATTTTGTTTACTTACTTTAATATACATACCTCCGTTCAACTGTTTCCCATCTACACCCTGCTTACCCCCTGTGCTATCTACCCCATTGAGACTGACAGTACACTATGTATATATATTTTCTATGTATTATATTATCTGTGTCTGGGTCACATAAAGTTGTATTACTATTTCATGGAATGATAATAATGTATATTAGGTGAAATTCTAATTCCTCACTGTTTATATATCTAAAATTTAATATATAAGTGTCCTGAATTATGTTGGGAGCAACAGTGGAATATATTCTTTTAATAATCACTCAGTCACAAAGTTGAGTGATTTTTATAAAACTATTTCCCATTGCTGCTCCCCTTAAATTGATCGTTCTTCCACCTTTACTGAATGAGTAAAATAAAAAAGATAATCCTCCAATCAGCAATTTTAATGAATACACATGAGCGAGCAGAGGAATTTGTCAAATGCCCAGCTTATTTCTCTACAACAGGCCGGGATGAACCTAGGATTCCAGTATTTAATAACATGTTTTATTGTAGGACCTTTTATTTATTTATTTTACTTAGTAAAGGAAAAAGACTGAAACACTGACAGGGCTTAAAATATAGTAATCAGATGTTTAAAAAAAAAAAGATTTTTAATTTACCTATATATTAAAAATAATTATAATATAATAAGGATATAAAGTCCCCTCAACATTCCATGACCTGTTAAAAATATTACATGGCCATTAATGATGCCTCATGATTAATGTAATTATATACATTGAGAATGGTGAAACTGTGGAACTGTCCTGCCAGCAGATGTGGTAATGGCAAATTCATTAAATAGCTTAAAAAAAGGCTGATAAGTTTCTAAAACTAAAAAATATTGAGAATTACTGGTATTAATACATATACTGTAGTTCTGGTTGGTACGGGGATACTATATAATATTGAGAATTACTGGTATTAATACATATACTGTAGTTCTGGTTGGTACGGGGATACTATATAATATTGATATTACTGGTATTAATACATATACTGTAGTTCTGGGTTGGTACGGGGATCTATAATAATATTGAGAATTACTGGTATTAATACATATACTGTAGTTCTGGTTGGTACGGGGATACTATATAATATTGAGAATTACTGGTATTAATTACATATACTTAGTTCTGTGGTACAGGGATATACTATATTAAATTAGTTGAAAAATTACTGGTATGATTACAAAATAATACTGGTGAATAGTCTGGTATCTTGGGGTTGTTGTGTACGGTAGGGATACTAATAATATTGAGAATTACTGGTATTATTACATATACTGTAGTTCTGGTGGTACAGGGATACTATAATATTGAGAATTACTGGTATTAATACTATACTGTAGTTCTGGTTGGTACAGGGATTATATAATATTGAGAATTACTGGTATTAATACATATAACTGTAGTTCTCTGGTTGGGTACGGGGATACTATATAATATTGAGAATTACTGGTATTATTGACATATACGTAGTTTCAGGTGGGTACAGGGTAATATATAATATTGAGATTACTGGTATTAATACATATACTGTAGTTCTGGTTGGTACGGGGATACTATATAATATTGAGAATTACTGGTTATTAATCATATACTGTTTCTGGTTGGTACGGGGATACTATATAAATTGAGAATTACTGGTATTAATACATTACTGTAGTTCTGGTTGGTACGGGGATACTATATAATATGAGAATTACTGGTATTAATACATATTCTGTAATTCTGGTTGGTATCGAGGGATACTATATAATTGAAATTACTGTATTATACATATACTGTAGTTCTGGTGGTACGGGATACTATTAATATTGAGATTACTGGTATTAATACATATTCTGTAATTCTGGTTGGTACGGGGATACTATATATAATATGAGAATTACTGGTATTAATACATTACTGTAGTTCTGGTTGGTAAGGGGAATACTATATATATTGAAATGACTGGTATTAATACATATACTGTAGTTCGGTGGTTGGTACGGGGATACTATATAATATTGAGAATTACTGGTATTAATGCATATACTTAGTTTCTGGTGGGTACGGGATACTATATAATATTGAGAATTGACTGGTATTAATACATATACTGTAGTTCTGGTTGGTACAGGGATACTATATATATTGAGAATTACTGGTATTAATACATATACTGTAGTTCTGGTTGGTACAGGGATACTATATATTGAGAAATTACGGTAGTAATACATATACTTTAGTTTCTGGTTGGGGACAGGGATACTATATATATATTGAGAATTACGTGTTAAAGATTATTAATTATCATTTATCATTGTTAGAACTTATGGTACATGATTAGGAATGACTGGTAGACTCTGAATATGGAATGTATAATGAATTATGACCTCTGGGTATCTCTAGTCACTAAGGGATAACATATGTTTCTTGTTAAAGTTGTGTAACGGTAACATAATGCAATAAGTTACATGGTAAAGTAAAAGGGAAGGCAAGTCTTTCTATAGTGATGGGCTTTGACGTATTGGTCAGTTGTAGTATAGAAGGGGTCCGATTAAGCTTTCTTGGTACTCGCTATCTGGTTGAGTACCACACATGTGTATATGCATATGATATAAATCTCACTATCGACTTAAGACTGGTTGGCTCTACTTTTAATTCCTAACCTGGTATTAATACATATTCTGTACTTCTGGTGGTGTACAGGGATACTATATATAATTGAGATTACTGGTATTAATCATATACTGTATTTCTGGTTGTACAGGGATACTATATAATATTGAGAATTACTGGTATTAATACATATATCTGTATTTCTGGTTGGTACGGGGATACTATATAATATTGAGAATTACTGGTATTAATCCATATACTGGTAAGTTCTGTGGTTGGTAGAGGGATACTATATAATGATTGAGTTACTGGTATTAATACATATTCTGTATTCTGGTTGGTACGGGGATACTATATATATTGAGATTACTGGTATTAATACTTACTGTAGTTTGTCTTGGTACGGGAATACTATATAATATTGAGAATGACTGGTATTATACATATACTGTAGTTCTGGTTGTTACGGGGATACTATATAAATATTGAGAATTACTGTGTATTAATGTCATATAACTGTGAGTTCTGGTTGGTACGGGGGATCTATATAATATTAGATGACTGTATTAATCATATACTGTGTTCAGTGGTCAGGTGATACTATATAATATTGATAATACGGATTAATACATATACGTAGTTCTGGTTGGTACAGGGATAACTATATAATATTTGAGAATTACTGGTATTATATCATATACTTAGTTCATGGTTTGGTAGCGGGATACTATAATAAGTATTGATAATTACTGGTATTAATAGATAGACTTAGTAGTTCTGGTTGGTAGAGGATACTATATAATATTGAGAGTTACTGGTATTAATACATATACTGTATTCTGGTTGGTACAGGGATACTTATATAATGATTGAGAATTACTGGTATTAAATACTATACTGTAGTTTCTGGTTGTTACAGGATACTATATAATATTGAGATTACTTGGTATTATATCATATACTGTAGTTCTGGTTGGTAGAGGGATACTATATAATATTGAGAGTTACTGGTATTAATACATATACTGTAATTCTGGTTGGTACGGGATACTATATAATTGAGAATTACTGGTATTAATCATATACTGTAGTTCTGGTTGGTACAGGATACTATATAATATTGAGAATGACTGTATTAAAACATATACTGTAGTTCGGGTTGGTACGGGGATACTATATATATTGAGATTACTGGTATTAATCACATACGTTAGTTCTGGTTGGTACGGGATACTATATAATATTGAGAATACTGGTATTAATACATATACTGTAGTTCTGGTGGTACGGGGGATACTATATAATATTGAGAATTACTGGTATTAATACATATTCTGTATTCTGGTTGGTACCGGGGGATACTATATAATATTGAAATTACTGGTATTATATCATATACTGTAGTTCTGGTTGGTACGGGGGATACTATATATAATATGAAATTACTGGTATTAAGATACATATCTGTATTCTGGTTGGTACGGGGATACTATATAATATTGAGAATTACTGGTATTAATACATATACTGTAGTTCTGTTGGTTACAGGAATACTATATAATATTGAGAATGACTGGTATTATATACATAATGTATTTCTGGTTGTACAGGGATACATATAATATTGAGAATTACTGGTTATTATACTTACTGTAGTTCTGTTGGTACGGGATACTATATAATATTGAGAATGACTGGTATTAATACGATATACTGTAGTTCTGGTTGGTACAAGGGATACTAATAATATTGAGATATACTGGTAGTAATCATATACTGCAGTTCTGGTTGGTACAGGGATACTATATAATATTGAGATATCTGGTATTAATCAATATTTTATGCTGGTTGGTACAGGGATACTATATAATATTGAGATATTACTGTATTAATACATATACTGTAGTTCTGTTGGTACGAAGGGATATATATATATTGAGATTACTGTGTATTAATACATATACTGTAATTCTGGTTGGAAGGGATACTATATAATATGAGATTACTGGTATTAATACATATACTGTATTATTCTTGTGGTACAGGGATACTATATTATTGAGAATTACTGTATATAATACATCTTTTAGTTCTGGTTGGTACAGGGATACTATATAATATTGAATTAACTGTTATTAATAATACTGTATTTCTGGTTGGTACGGGGATTACTATATAATATTGAGTTACTGGTATTAAATACATATACTGTAATTCTGGTTGGTACAGGGGTACTATATAATTTGAGAATACTGGTATTAATAAATACTGTAGTTCTGGTTGGTACAGGGATACTTATATAATATTGAGAATACTGGTATTAATACATATCTGATGTTCTGGTTGGTAGAGGATACTATATAATATTGAGAGTACTGGTATTAATACATATACTGTAATTCTGTTGGTGACAGGGATACATATATATTGAGAATTACTGGTATTAATCCATATAATCTGTAGTTCTGGTTGTGTAGGGGATACTATATAAATATTGAGAATTACTGGTATTAATACATATACTGTAGTTCTGGTTGGTAGGGATACTATATAATAGATAGAATTAGCTGGTATTAATACTATTCTGTAATTTCTGGTTGGTACGAGGATACTATATAATATTGAGAATTACTGGTATTAATACATTATACTTGTAGTTCTGGTGGGTAAGGATACATATAATACTTGAGAATGTACTGGTATTAATACATATACTGTAGTTCTGGTGGTACGGAGGGATACTATATAATATTGAGAATACTGGTATTAAGCATATACTGTAGTTCTGGTTGGTAAGGGGGGATCTATATAATATTGAGAATGTTACTGGTATTAATACATATACTGTAAGTTCTGGTTGGTACAGGGATACTATATATATTGAGAATGTACTGGTATTATATACATATACTGAGTTCTGGGTTGGTACAGGATACTATTATAATTGAGATATTACTGGTATTAATACATATACTTTAGTTTCTGGTTGGTAGCAAGGGCTCTTATATATTGAGAATTACTGGTATTAATACATATACTGTAGTTCGGTTGGTAAGGGATACTATATAATATTGAGATTACTGGTATTAATACATATACTGTAATTCTGGTTGGTAGGATACTATATAATATTGAGAATTACTGGTATTAATACATATACTGTATTCTGGTTGGACAGGGATACTATATAATATTGAGAATTACTGTATTAATACATATATCTGTAGTTCTGGTTGGTAGAGGGATACTATATAATATTGAGATTTACTGGTATTAATACATATACTGTAGATTCTGGTTGGGGGGGGGTGGGGGGTACACGGAT
>JAACNH010000702.1:85687-111406 GCA_019447015.1 Hymenochirus boettgeri
AACTACCAACAGTTGATACACGATATGATGTAAAAAGTAATCCAAATACGATAGATCCTCTACCAACCAGAACGACAGTATATGTATAATACCAGTATTCTCAATATTATATAGTATCCCTGTACCAACCAGAACTACAGTATATGTATTAATACCAGTATTCTCAATATTATATGTATCCCTGAAACCACACCAGAATTACAGTATATGTATTAATACCAGTAACTCTAATATTATATAGTATCCCTCTACCAACCAGAAACTACAGTATATGTATTAATACCAGTAATCTCAATATTATATAGTATCCCTGTAACCCAACCAGAACTACAAGTCAGATGTATTAATACCAGTAAGTCTCAATATTATATAGTATCCTGTCCAACCAGAATACAGTATATGTATTAATACCAGTCTCTCAATATTATATAGTATCCCTACTACCAACAAGAACTACAGTATATGTATTAATACCAGTAATTCTCAATATTATATAGTATCCCCGTAACCCCAGAACAAAGTATATATGCCATATAATACCAGTAATTCTCAATATTATATAGTATCCACGTACCAACCAGAACTACAGATATGTATTACTACCAGTCATTCTCAATATTATATAGTATCCCTTACCAACGACAACTACAGTTATAATGTATTATACCAGTATTCTCAATATTATATGTATCCCTCGTACCAACAGAACTACAGGAATATGTATATACCAGTATTCTCAATATTATATAGTATCCCTTACCACCAGAACTACAGTATATGTATTAATACCAGTAATTCTCAATATTATATAGTATCCCTGTAACCAACCAGAACTACAGTATAGGTATTAATACCAGTAATTCTCAGTATTATATAGTATCCCCGTACCAACCAGAATTACAGTATGTATTAATACCAGTTAATCCTCAATATTATATAGTATCCCCGTACCACCAGAAACTACAGTATATTAATAATACCAGTAATTAACAATCAACTAGAGATTTAGTATATGATATCACCATTGTTTTTCCAACCAACCAGAACAGTTGACCAAGAAAGTTATAGTTGTTATCCTAATCTACCAAGTCATATCAAATTATATGAGACTTCCATCCCTACAAGACAGAACTATAAATGTGCCTGTTTAATACCAGTATACAATTAACAATAAACATAGTTTATCACCCTTTGTACCAGACTAGGAGATTAATCCGAATGTCCAATTACAGTATTCCACATATTATATATCTCATTCACACGTCTACACAGTCTCATTAGTTCCCTACCAACCAGAATTCGAGATCATGTATTAACAGAATCTCAATATTATCAGTGTAAAAACAATACAGTATATTTTTCAATTGTTATCCCACATTAGATACCAATGAATAATATCATTGTAATCACCAGTAATTTCAATATTATAAGTATCCCGTACCAACCATAACTACAAGTAGATGTATAATACCAGTAATCTCAATATTATATAGTATCCCTGTACCAACCAGAACTACAGTATATGTATTAATACCAGTATCTCAATATTATATAGTCCCTGTACCAACCAGAACTCAGTATATGATTAATACCAGTCATTCAATATTATATAGTATCCCCTTACCAACCAGAACTACAGTATATGACATTAATACCAGTAAATTCTCAATATTATAGAGTATCCCCGAACCAACCAGGAACAACAGTATATGTATTATACCAGTTCATTCTCAATATTATAAAGTATTCCACTTCCAACAAATACAGTAATATGTATTAATACCAGTAATCTCATATGTATATAGTATCCCCGTACCAACCAGAATTACAGTAATATGTATTCATACCAGTAATTCTCAATATTATATAGTACTCCCCTTACCAACCAGAACAGAGTATATGTATTAATACCAGTAATTCTCAAATATTATAGTATCCCTGTACAACAGAATTACAAATTGGTATTAATACCACGTAATTCTCAATATTATATGTATCCCTTACCAACCAGAACTACAGTATATGTATTAATACCAGATTCTCAATATTAATATAGTATCCCGTACCAACCATAACTACAGTAATATTATTAATACAGTAATCTCAATATTATATAGTATCCGCCCGACACCGAACTCAGTATATGTAATTAATCCATTATTCTCATATTATATACTTCCCTTACCACTGACCTACAGTATATGTATACTAAACATTACTTCCAAATATTATATAGTATCCCCGTAGCCAACCAGAATACAGTATAATGTATTATCCAGTAATTTCAATATTATAGTTCCCTGTACCCAACCATAACACAGTATATGTAATTAATACCAGTAATTCTCACATTATGATAGTATCCTACCACCATGAATACAGTAATTTAATACCATAATCTCAATAATTATATAGTATCCCTGTACCAACCAGAACTACAGTATATGTATTAATACCAGTAATCTTCTCAATATGATATAGATCCTGTACCAACCAGAACTAACTACAGTATATGTATTAATACCAGTATTCCCAATATTATATAGTAGCCTCTCCCGTCCAACCAAACTCAGTATATGTATTCATACCAGTAATTCTCAATATTATATAGTATCCCCCGTACCAACCATAACTAAGTTAATGATTAATACCAGTAGTCTCATATATATAGTATCCCCGTACCACCAGAACTACAAGTCATATGTTTAATACCAGTCATATTCAATATGAATAAGATTCCCTTACCAACCAGAACTACAGTAATTATTAATACCGTAATCTCCACTATTATATAGTATCCCGTTACCAACCAGATTACAGATATATGTATAATCACCATTCTCAATATGTATATAGTATCCCGTACCACCAGAACTACAGTATATGTATTAATACAGTAATTCTCAATATTATATAGTATCCCTGTACCAACCAGAATTACAGAATATTATTAATACAGTAATTCTCAATATGTATATAGTATCCCTGCTACCACACCAACTACAGTATATGTATTAATACCAGTAATTCTCAATATATATAGTATCCCCGTACCAACCAGAACTACAGTATATGATTAATAACAGTAATTCTCAATATGTATATAGTATCCCGTAACCAACCAGAACTACAGTATATGATTAATCCAGTAATCTCAATATTATAGTATTACCCGTAGTACCACCTGAACTACAGTATATGTAATAAACCAGTATCTCAATATTATATAGTATCCCCGTACCAACCAGATAACTACGTTATGTATTAATCCAGTAATTCCATATTATATAGTATCCCCTGTACCAACCAGAACTACAGTATGGTATTAATACCAGTAATTCTCAATATTATATAGTATCCTGTACCACACCAGAACTACAGTATATGTAATCAGACCAATTAATTCTCACTATTATATAGGATCCCTGTACCCACCAGTAATAACAGTTATGTATTAATACCAGTAATTCCCTCAATATTATTATTCCCTGTACCAACCAGAACTACAGTATATGTATTATACCAGTAATTCTCAATATTATTATTAGTCCCTCCCCGTACCAACCAGAACTACAGTAATGTCTTAATACCAGTAATTCTCAATGATTAATAGTATCCCCGTACCAACCAGAACTACAGTATATGTATTAATACCAGTATTCTAATATGTATAATATCCCCGTACCAACCAGAACATACAGTATATGTTAATAACCAGTAATTCTCATATTTATATAGTATCCCCGTTACAACCAAACTACAGTAATATGTATTAATACCAGTTAATTCTCAATATTTTTTAGTTTTAGAAACTGATATTCGCCTTTTTTTAAAGCTATTTAATGAATTTGCCAATTCCCACATCTGCTGGCAGACAGTTCCACAGTTTCACCATTCTCACTGTATATAATTACATTAAATCACTGAGGCATTTAATGGCCCATGTATATTTTATACAGGTCATGGAATGTTGAGGGGACTTTATATCCTATTATATTATAATTATTTTTAATATATAGGTAAATTCAAAAATCTTTTTTTTTTTAAAACAAAATCTGATTACATATTTTTAGCCCGTGCAGTGTTTCAGTCTTTTTCCTTACTAATAATATAAATAAATAAAAGGTCCTACAATAAAACATGTTATTAATATACTGGAATCCTAGTTCATCCAGCCGTGTGTAGAGAAACTAGCTGGGCATTCTGACAAATTCCTCTGTCTCGCTCATGTTATTCTTAAAATGTGCGATTGGAGGATTATCTTTTTTTATTTTACTCATTCAGTAAAGGTGGAAGAACGATCAATTTAAGGGACAGCAATGGGAAATAGTTTTTAAAAAATCCCTCAACTTTGTGACTGAGTTGATTATTAAAAAGAATATATTCCACTGTTGCTCCCAACATAATTCAGGACCTATATATTAAATTTTAGATATATAAACATTGAGGAATTAAATTTCCACCTAATATACATTATTATCTCCTTCCATGAAATAGTATACAACTTTAGTGTGACCCAGACACAGATAAGTATAATACATAGAAAATATATATACATAGTTTTGTTCTGTCTCCATGGGGTAGATAGCACAGGTGTGGTAAGCAGGGTGTAGATGGGACAGTTAACGGAGGTATGTATATTAAGTAACGAAACAAAATATAGGAACATAATCTAAAATGTATGTTTGCAAGTGCAAATGCAAAGCCTGGCTGATCAATGAGTATATCAGAAACATGGTTAAATAATTCTGATGACTGGGCTGTAAATATAGAAGTATACACCTGGCTTAGACATATTGGAGAAAATTGGTTGACAGGGGTATGTCTATGCCATCTGTTAAAGATTATTAATTTATCAATGTTATCATTGTATAGAAACTGTATTGGCTACATGCATTAGGCAATGACTGTGTAGACGTGGCATGAATATGGAATGTATATGTAACTTGGACCTCTGGGATCTCTAGTCACAAAAGGATAACATATGTTTCTTGTTAAAGCTATGTAAGGTAACAAATGGCCATATAAGGTTACATGTCTAAAAGTAAAAAGGGACTGCCAAGTCCTTTCCTATAGGATGGGCTTGTGACGTATGGTCCAGATTGAGTATAAGAAAGGGGTCCGTATAAGCTTTCTTGGTCACTCACATCCAGTTGAGTGACCAACACATGTGTTTATATGCATATGAGAATAAATCTCTACTATCGACTTCAAGACTGATGTGGCTCTACTTTTAATTTCCCTAACAGTAGGAAAGTTAGATAGTAGTAATTCACCTCAGAGGGGAGGACAGTAGATATGGTAATTATCTTCAAAAGGGGGGGACCGGGGGACAGTTAGATATTGGTAATTGTATTTCAGAGGAAGACCAGTAGATATGGTAATTCTCTACAGAGGGGAGGGCCCAGGTACATATGGTAAATTCGCTTAGAGGTGGAGGACAGTAGAAATAATAGTTATCTTCAGAGGAAGAGAGAAGATGTTCGTTTTGTATTCTTCACTCAGAGGGAGAAGTAAGATATGTAATTTTACAGAGGAGGGACAGTATATATGTTAATTCTCTTTAGAGGGAGGACAGTGAAAATAGTAATTGTTTTCACAGGGAGGAGAGAGGAGAGAAGATATAAGCTATTCACCTCAGAGGGAGGACAGTAAAATGGTAATGCACCTCATGCGGAAGCAGTTAGAAGATATGGTAGTTCTCTTCACCCACAGGGAGGACAGACACCAGTTAGAGTGGTACTTTCTCTTCAGAGGGAGGACAGTAGATATGGTAATTCCTCAGAGGGAGGAGGAAAGCTAGTAGATTATAGCAATTCACCTAACAGTAAAGAACAGTAGATATGGTAATTCTCCTTCAGAGGTTAGGACAAATAGATAGGGTAAATTCTCTTCGAGGGAGGACCATAGATATAGTATTCACCTCACAGGGAGGACAGTAAGTAGATATGATAATTATCTTCAGAGGGAGGACAATAGATGAGGTAATTCTCTTCAGAGGGAGGGACAGTAGATTGGGGGTAAATTTCTCTTCAGAGGAGGACAGCTAGATTGATAATTACTCACAGGAGGACAAGTAAGATATGGAATTCTCTTCAGAGGGGAGGACAGTAGATATAGTTAATGTACCTGAGAAGGAGAGACGTAGATCTGGAAATTCATCTCCGAGGGAGGCAGTAATTGGTAATTCACCTCATAGGGAGGACAGTAGCATATAGAATTACCTCAGAGGGAGGAAAATAAGAATAGTTAATTACCTCAGGGGGAGGACCGTAGTAAGATCTGGTAAAATTCTCTTAGAGGGAGGACAGTAGATATAGTAATTACCTCAGAGCGGAGACAGTCGATATGGTAATTATCTTCAAAAGGGGGGGACAGTAGTACTGTAATTGTCTCTTCAGAGTGAAGTAAAGTTAATATGAGTACTTCTCTTCAGAGGAGGACGTAGATGTGTAATTCTCGACAGAGGGAGGGCAAGTCTTAGGTGAGGGCAGACATATGTTAATTCTCTTTTAGGGAGGACAGTAGAAATAGTTAGTTTCTTCAGAGGGAGGATGAGAGATTTGTTATTCACTCAGAGGGAGGCCCGGATTGAATATCTACAGAGGCGAGGGCAGTACAGTACTTGGTAATTCTCTTTAGAGGGAGGACAGTTAGACATAGTGAGTTCTCTTAAGAGGAGGATAGAGAAGAGATGTAGTTATTCACCTCAGAGGGAGGACAGGTTAGTCATATGGTAATTCCTACAGAGGAGAGGACAGTATATATGTTAATTCTCTTGTAGAGGGAGGACAGTAGAATAGTAATTCTCTTCACGGGAGGAGAGAAGATATAGATATTCACCTCAGAGGGAGGACAGCGAATAGTGGTTAATTCACTCAGCGGAAAGGACGTAGATATGGTAGTTCGCTTCAGTGGGATTGGGATTATGTTTAAGATATGGTAATTATATTTAGATGGAGGACAGAAAATATGGTTATTTCTCTTCAAAAGGGGGGACAGTAGATATGGTAATTGTCTCAGAGGAAGGACAGGAGATATTGGTTAATCTATATTATAGGGAGGGAGGGAGGACAGTAGAATGAGTAGTTCTCTTCAGACATGAGATGAGGACAGTAGATATGGTATAATTCTCTAAGAGGGAGAGGACAGGAGATATGGTAATTCTCTTCAGAGGGAGGAAGTAGTATGGTAATTCTATTCCGGAGGGAGGACAGTTTTTAGATATGGAAATTATCTTTAGTTTGGGAGGACAGTTAGATTATAGAACTCACCTACAGAAAGAACAGTAGATATAGTAATCTTCTCAGAGGGGTAGGACAATAGAATGGTTTAATTCTTCTTCGAGGAGTGGACCATAGCTATAGTAATTCACCTCACAGGGCGCGACAGTTTAGTAGACAGTAGCAGTAGGATAGTAGATATGATGAATTCCTTCAGAGGGAGGACAGTTAGATGTGGTATTCCTTCAGAGGAGGAGTAGAGATGTCGGTAATTCTCTCAGAGGAGGACAGTAGTTAGATATGTTCATTCACCTCACAGGTGAGGCAGTTAGTATATAGTACTCTATTCAGAAGGGAGGACAGGTAGATATAAAAATTTCACCTCAGCGGGAGGACAGTAGATATGGTATTCACCTCAGAGGGAGGACAGTTAGATAGGAAATTTCTCTTCAGAGGGAGGACAGCTAGATTTATGAAATTCTCTTAGAGGCGGGACGTTAGATATGGAAATCTCTTTAGAGGCAGAGGACGTAGATATAGTAATTCAACTCAGAGGGAGGACAGTCGATATGGAAATTCTCTTTAGAGGCGCAGGAGGACAGAGATATAAAAAGTCACCTCAGAGGGGAGGACAGTAGATATGGAAATTCTCTTCAAAGGGAGGACAGTTAGATATAAGTAATTCACCTCAGAGGGAGGCCAGTAGAATAGTTAATTTCACCTCAGAGGGAGGACAGTAGATATAGTAATTACCTAAGAGGGGGACCGTTAGATATGGAGGACATTATCTTCAGAGGGAGGACAGTAGATATATAGTTATTCACCTCAAGAGGGAGGACAGTAGATTAGATATAGTAATCACCTCAGAGGGAGGAACAGTAGATATGGGTAAATTCTCTTTAGAGGAGGACAGAGTAGTTATAGAAATTCTCTTAAGAGGAGGACAGTAGATATAGTATCACATCAGGAGGAGGACAGTAGAATGGTATGCTCTCATGAGGGGAGGACAAGTAGATATGTATTACCCTTAGAGGGAGGGAACATGTGATATGTAATTCACCCAGAGGGAGGACGGTGGAAATAGAACTTACATCGAGGTGGGACAGTTGAGTATAGTAATTCCCTCAGAGGGAGGGACAGTTTGATATAGTCATTTCACCTCACGAGGGAGGAAGAGTGGATATAGTAATTCACCTCAGAGGGAGGACAGTAGATATGGTATTCTCTTTAGAGGGAGGCAGTTAGTATGGAAAATCTCTTTAGAGGGAGGACAGTAGATACTGTACATTCACCTAGAGGAAGGACCAGTAGATATGGTGGTAATTCTCTTAGAGGGAGGACAGTTAGATATGGAAAATCTCTTTAGAGGGAAGGACAGTAGATTCTATAGTAATTCACCTTCAGAGGGAGGGACAGTGATATGGGTAATTCTCTTAGAGGGAGGACAGTAGATATGAAAAATCTCTTTAGGAGGGAGGACAGTAGATATATTAAGTCAACTCAGGAGGTGAGGACGTAGAAATGGGGTAATTCTCTTCTAGAGGGGAGGACAGAGATATGAAAAAATTCTTTAGAGGGAGGACAGTAGAATAGTAAGTCACCTTCAGAGGGAGGACAGTAAATATGGTACTTCACCTCAGAGGAAGGAGGCGATAGATTGGTATTATCATTTTGAGGGGAGGACAGTTAGATTTAGATTAGATATGTAATCACCTCAGAGGGAGGACAGTAGAATGGAAATTCTCTTTAGAGGGAGGACAGTCGAATGGACAATTCTCTTTAAAGGGGGACGGACAGTAGAATAGTAATTCACCCAGAGGGAGCCAGTCAGAAGTAGATTATATAATTCACCTCGAGGGAGGACAGAGATATAGTAATCACCGTCAGGGGAGGACAGTAGATAGAATTATTCTTCAGAGGGGGAGACAGTAGATATAGTTATTCACTCAGAGGTGAGGAAGTAGATATAGTATTACCTCAGAGGGGGAGCGACAGTAGATCCGTGGGAATTCTCTTTAGAGTGAGGACAGTAGTCATAGAAATTCTCTCTTAAGAGGGAGGGACAGTTAGTAGATATAGTAATTCACCTCAGAGGAGGACAGTAGAATGGTAATTCTCTCCAGAGGGGGACAGTAGATTAGTTAGTATTCACATTAGAGGGAGGAACAGTTGCAGTGATATCGTAATTTCCACCTCAGAGGAGGACAGTAGTATAGTAATTCACCTCCAGAGGAGGACGGTTGATTGATATAGTAATTCACCTCAGAGGGAGGACAGTTGATATTAATCCACCTCAGAGGGAGACAGTTGATATAGTAATTCCACCTCAGAGGGAGGAGAGTTGATATAGTATTCCACCTCAGAGGGAGGACCGAGAATGGTAATCTCTTTAGAGGGAGGAACAGTAGATATGGAAAATCTCTAGAGGCGGAGTAGGACAGTAGATATAGTAATTCACCTAAGAGGAAGGACGTAGATATGGGTTAATTCTCTTTAGAGGGAGAGGACCAGTAGATATGGAAAAATTCCTCTTTAGAGGGAGGACAGTAGATATAGTTAATTACACCTAGAGGGAGGACAGTCAGATATTGGTAATGCTCTTTAGGCAGGAGGACAGTAGCTATGAAAAATCTCTTAGAGGGAGGACAGTAGTAGATATAGTAATCACCTCAGAGGAGGACAGTAGAATAGAAAGGTAATTTCATCTTTAGAGGGAGGACAGTAGATATGAAAAATCTTTAGAGGGAGGACAGCAGTAGATAGAGTATTCACCTTCAGAGGGAGACGTTAGTTTAAATATGGTTCACCTCAGAGGAAGGAGAGTAGATATGGTAATTCTTTCAGAGGGATTATAGTAAATATGGTAATTCTATTTAGCTGAAGGACAGTAGATATGGTATATCTCTATTTAGAGGGAGGACAGTACGATATGGTATTCTCTTCAGAGGGGGGAGTACTTAGTATGGTAAGTTCTTCAGAGGAGAGGACCAGTAGATATGGAATTCTCTCAGAGGTGGAGGACAGTAGATATGGTAATTCTTTCAGCGGAAGCCAGTATGATATTAGTTAACTCACCTTACAGAAAGAACAGTAGATAGGGTACTCCTCCTCAGAGGTAGGACAATAGATATGGTAATCTTTCAGAGGAGGCATACATATCGTAATTCAACCTCACAGGAGGGACAGCAGTATATTGATAATTCTCTTAAGGGAGGACAGTAGATGTGGTACTTCTCTTCAGAGGTGAGGACATTCGAGTGGTAATTCTCTCAGAGGGAGGACAGTTGATATGTAATTCCACCTCACAGGGACGGACGTTAGCTATGGAAATTCTTTCAGAGGAGTACAGTAGATATATAATTCACCCCTGAGAAGGAGGACAGTAGATAGGAAATTCACTCAGGAGGGAGGACAGTAGATTATGGTTAATTCTCTTCAGAGGAGGAGGACAGTAGATATAAAAATTCACCTCAGAGGGAGGACAGTAATATGTAAAACACTCAGAGGGAGAGGACAGTAGATATGGAAATTCTTTCAGAGGGAGGACAGTTTAGAATGGAACTTCTCTTTTGAGTGAGGACAGAGATATGGAAATTCTCTTTAGAGGGAGGACAGTAGAATAAAAATTACACTCAGAGGGGGACAGTAGATATGGTAATTCACCTCAGAGGGAGGACAGTTAGATATGGGAAATTCTCTCAGAGGTAGGGACAATAGATATGGTAATTCTTTCAGAGGGAGGACAGAGATATAGTAATTACCTCACAGGGAGGACAGTAGATATGATTAATTCTATTCAGAGGGAGGACAGTAGATGTGGTAATCTCTTCCGAGGAGGACAGTTAGATGTGGTAGGCTAATTTCTCTTAAGAGGGGAGGACAGTGAGGACAGTAAGAGTAGATTATGGTTCAACTCATCCTACAGGGAGGACAGTAGATATGGAATTCTCTTCAGAGGGAGAGTACGAGAGATAGTAATAATTCACTGAGAAGGAGGACCGTTAGTTTGGTAATTTCACCTAAGAGGCGAGGACAGGGATATGTTAATTCTTCTCAGAGGAGGACAGTAGATTAGAATTCACCTCAGAGGGAGGACAGTTAGATATGGAAAATATCTTCAAAGGCGAGGACAGTAGTTATAGGTATTAACCAGAGGGAGGACAGTGATATAGTAATTCCACCTGAGGAGGGAGGCAGTTAGATATGGAATTCACACAGAGGAGGACAGTAGATATGCGAAATATGTTCAGAGAGAGGGGAAGTAAGATTTTTAGTTATTCACTCAAGGGAGGACAAGTAGATATGGAAATTCTGCTCAAAGGGAGGGACAGTAGATATAGTAATTCACCTCAGGGGAGGACAGTAGATATTAGTATTCAACTCAGAGGAGGACAGTAGATATAGTACATTCACCCTCAGAGGACAGGACAGTATGATATAGTAATTCACCTCAGAGGGAGGACAGTAGATAAGATATGTTAATTCATCAGAGGTAGGACAATAGATATAGTATCAGCCTAGAGGGAGGACAGTTGATATTATAGTTTTAATGCACCTCAGAGGGAGGACAGTAGATTATGGTAATTCTCTTTAGAGGGAGGACAGTAGGATAGGGAAAATCTCTTCAGAGGGAGGACAGTAGATATAGTAATTCTCTAGGAGGGAGAACATATAGTTATAGAAAGGTCTTCAAAGGGAGGAACAGTAGTTTATAGTTATTCACCTCAGGAGGGGAGACAGTAGATATAGTAATTTACCTGAGAGGGAGGACAGTTAGAATGGTACTTCACCTCAGAGGGGGACCCGTAGATATGGAAAATTATCTTCAGAGGGGAGGGACATAGATCTAGTTTTCACCTCAAAGGGAGGACAGTAGATATGGAAAATCTCTTTCAAAGGGGGACAGTTAGATATAGTCATTCACCTCAGAGGGGGCGCGGACAGTAGTATAGTCATTCACTCAGATTGGGAGGTACAGTAGATATAGTAATTCCCCTCAGAGAGGCAGGACAGTAGATATGGAAATTAATCTTCGAGGAGGACAGTGATATAGTATTACCTCAGAGGGAGGACAGTTAGATATAGTAAATTTCACCTCAGAGGGAGGACAGTAGATTGGTAATTCTCCTTAGAGGGAGCCGTTAGTTATAGGAAATGTTTCTTAAGAGGGAGGACAGTAATATAGTAATCTTTAAGAGGGAGGACAGTTGATAAAGTAATTCACCTCGAGGGGAGGACGTAGATTGGTAATTCTCTCCAGAGGGAGACAGGTGATATATAATCACCTCAGAGGGAGGACAGTAGATATAGTAATTCACCTCAGAGGGAGGGACAGTTGAGTTGATATTAGTAATTCACTCAGAGGGAGGACAGTGTGATATAGTAATTCACCTAGAGGGAGGACAGTTGAATAGTTATTACCTCAGAGGGAGACAGTTGATATAGTAATTTAACCTCAGAGGGGGACAGTAAGATATGGTAATTCTCTTTAGAGGGAGGGACAGTAGATATGGAAAATCTCTTTTAGAGAGGGGAGGGACAGTTAGATATAGTAATGCAAATCAGAGGGGAGAAACAGTTGATATGGTTGTAATGCTTCTTTAAGGGAGGACAGTAGATATGGAAAACTCTTTAGAGGCGAGGACCAGTAGACTATAAATTCACCTCAGAGGGAGGACAGTAGATATGGTAATCACCTCAGAGGGAGGACAGTAGATTATGGTAATTCTCTTTAGAGGGAGGACAGTAGATATGGTAATTCTCTTAGAGGGAGGACAGTAGATATGGAAAATCCTCTTTAGAGGGGGACAGTTAGATTCAGAAAGTCACCTCCCTCAGAGGGAGGACAGTCAGAGATTATGGTTATTCTCTTTAGAGGGAGGAGGACAGTAAGATATGAAAAATCTCTTTAGAGGGAGAGGCAGTTGATTAGAGTAATTACCCTCAGAGGGAGACGGCACAGAGATATGGAATTCACATCAGAGGGCGAGGGACCAGTAGATATGGTAATTTCTTTAGAGGGGGGACCGTAAGAATGGTAATTCTCTTTAGAGGGAGGAAACAGATATGATAAATTCCCCTCAGATTCACTTCACTGTCGTGATACAGTATACTCTGTCCGATGTAAATGTTAGACACTATGGGTAGAGTATAAAGTGTGGACTGTACTGCATAAGTCAATTGGATCATTCCCACAACAAATCTACTTAGTTAAAGGGCATGTCACCCCCCCAAAACTATAATCCCCCCAACTACTGGCCCACCATGTAGTGTACGTAGGTTAATCCTTACCTCACATCCCAGCTCCTAGGGTTCTCCGTAACCCCCCCCCCCCCAAAGGCTCCCAAAACTAAACCACCAGTGAGGATAGCGGTCTCTGCTGCTATTATAGCCTCCGGTAGATGTATTTGCCATGCGCATGCCAGCCCTTCTCCCCCCTCCTCTCCCTCCCTCTCCTCCCTTCTACATATCCCTCCACCTAGCATAATCCCCCTTAATATTCTGCTCCCCATGTCCCCCAGCCCCAACAGCAAGTTTTTTTTTCCAAAAAGCGCCCCCAAATCTATACTCTCCGCTTTCCTCCGCTGCACGGAATGACGGGCAGCCGGTCCGGATTGGCCTGCCGCTCAGCCAAGAACAGACGCGACTGACCCGTCCGCCCCTCTGCTGCATTCTCGAAGCCAGGGGCCGGCAGTGCGGCGGAGGATCGAGGGGAGGAAGTAAAGTTTGGGGAGCTTTTGAAAAAACGAACATGCGGTTGGGGCTGGGGGACATGGGGGGAGCATAATATTAAAAAAAGATTTTAGGGTGGACATGCCCTTTAATTTATCAGGACCCAGAATCCAACCAATGGTAATTTCCCAATAAAACCATCGATCTTCCAACTAATAGAACAAGTCAAATGGCATTGATCATTCCATAAGGATTATTGGGATGCATTGGGTGATTGGGAATCTGTTATATTTACCAGTTGCCAGTGAATGGCAAACCCATCGTCTGGGTTATAAAAGGAAGAAAGTGTGAGTTTAGAGGAGAAGGACATTCGATAACAATAAAGTCCGAGTGAATCCCCATGTACGAGGATCGAGCCCTTATACCCTAGAAATGATATATGTTATTTAAAATATTTAAAAGGGCTGTCCACCCCCCAAAATATAATCCCCCCCACTACTGGCACCCAATCCCATTGTGTAAGGTAGTTAATCATTACCCACATTCCACTATATAAGTTTTTTCTCCGGTAGTCCCCCCCCCAAAAGCCCAAAACTGCCCACCAGGAGGATAGCAGAGTCCATAATAGGACACTGCCTCTTAACTGGCCTCGGGAGAAGTTTGGCATGCGTACTGCAGCCCTTCTCCCCCTCCCTTCTTGCCTCCCGTTTTGCTATCCCTCCCCCTAGCATAAAACCCTTTTCCACACAGTCCCCAGGTCCCCCAGCCCCAAAACGCTCTATAGTATTATAAGGAAAATGCCCAAACATTACTACTTCCCTCTTGCCTCGCCGCATGAACTCCCAGCAGCCGTGTCTGGGAATGGCTGCCGCTCAGCCAATAACAGACGCGGGACTGCCGGTCCGCCACTCTGCAAGAAGGGGGCCTGGCAGAGCGGCGGAGGAAAGAGGGGGGAGGTAAGTAAAGTTGGTTATGTTCTAATAATACTAATTGCGGTGGGGTTGAGGGGACAGGGGGAATGTTGGTAAAACAAATTTTGAAGGGTGGAACATACACTTAAGGTTTTTTGTGGACACACCTCCTCCTTTACTCCCAAGCACCTCTGCCACTGTTAACATTCTCCCCGTGAGAAATATCTTATAAGGCACCTTTGCCCCTTTAGACTTGAAATGGTGACATGGAACCCATTGAAACAGATAAAGAGCTTACATTATACGAATGGGTATAAGGATTTGTTACAATACAAAAAAAAATAGCCGTTCATGCTCCTCGTTACATGAAGGGTTAACCTGAACTAAATGAATACTAGACCAGTCAATTCGCTTGAGGAAATAAAAAAAATGGAACTGCAACGCATCATATTAAAAATCAAATGTATTCTCAGCATTTAAAGGTACGGCAAAACATGTCACTTGCCTCTGAGAAAGTAAAGCTTTGAAAGGATTTTACCTCTTCTTGTGTTAATGGGATGGAAGCAACCTTTAGGATATCGCACTATGTTCCCTTAGTTATCACATAGCAGTATCCATTTAAACTTAATTACATCAATGACCAAGTTGTCACTGGAGAAAGGGTGCATGTGGCCCAGAACATGTTGGTTTTACATGAAATACCAAACCGTTGGGCAGATATATCCATGCATTGTTTTTTTACCCGCACTACATTGCACAGGTCGTTTAAAACGGCACCTTCTCTTCTTGACTCTGTGTTCCGCTGCCTGATGACAACCTTGTTGAACACAACCTTACATGTTTATTGAACTTGACCTTGTAAGGAGTCAGTTTTCTGATGTTTGTTTTGCATTGGGCAATAAAACACCTTAATCATTGTATAAAAATCACTGCATGAAGCCTTACAATATCAATTATTATAATCTATTTTATAAATTCTTATTTTCCCCACCTGGGATCTCCATACAGACCAGGATCGGGGCTATGGGAACTGTGTATCTGTAGCCAAAATCCCCATGAAACCAGCAAAAATGCGCTTTTACCCAGACAGGAGTCATTGGGAACCAAAATCCTTGGTACCAGATAATATAGGAAATGCCTTTACCACCTTCAGCAAATCTACACCAAGAATTGATATATGGAATCCCAAAGTCGGTTGGGTTAATAACAATGGTTCTATTGGTTTGCTCAATGGACAAAATCGGGAACATTCTGTAAAATATACTCATAGTCTGTATCGAAACTGGAATAAAATAATAGAATCAGTATTCACCAGACAAAAACAATAAAGGATTTACACTTAAATTATTTAGATTTAAAATGTATTTTGGTTTGGTTGTGCTGCTATAGTAATGACATAAATAAACATATACCTTTATCTTAGTTCAACCTGTTTACCAATCTATACGTCTCCTAAAAGTTACATAGTAATATAGTAATAGACATAAATAAAAACATACCTCTATCTATTCAACTGTCGTGTAATCTATACGTCATCTAATAATTACAAGTAATATAGTTTATAAAACTTGAATAAAGGGACAGACCTCTCTCGAGTTCAACCTGTTTATCAATCTATATGTCTCCCTAAAAGGTACATAGTAATATAGTAATAGACATAAATAAAAACATACCTCTATCTATTCAACTTGTCGATGTAATCTATACGTCTCTCTAATAATTACATGATATAGTTTAAAAATGAATGAAAGACAGACCTCTCTAGTTCAGCCTGTTACCAATCTATGTCTCCGTAACAGTTTACATAGTAATATAGTAATAGACATTGACTAGAAGCAACTACCTTCTCTAGTTCAGCCTGTTTACCAATCTATATGTCTCCCAAAGTTTACATGGTGATAAATAAGTAATAGACATTGAGTAAAAGCATACCTCTCTCTAGTTGAACATGGTTACCAATCTATACGTTCCTCCCAAAAGTTACATAGTAATATAGAATAGACATTGAAATAGAAAACATACCTCTATCTAGTTAAACCGTTTACCAATCTATACGTCTCCTAAAAAAGTTACATAGTAAAATGTAATAGACATGGAATGGAAACATACCTCTCTCTAGTTCAAACCTCCTTTTACAAATCTATACGTCTCGAAACGTTACATAGTATATAGTAATAGACATTGAATAGCAAACATACCTCTTTTAGTTCAACCTGTTACCATCTATACGTCTCCTTAAAATTACATAGTTAATAGAGTATATAGAATTAATAGAAAAATGACCTCTCTCTAGTTAACCTGTTTACCAATCTATGGTCTCTCTAAAAGTCACACATAGTAATTAGTAATAGACATTGAATTAGAAAACATTACCTTCTCTAGTTCAACACTTTGTTTTACCAATCTATACGTCTCCCTAAAGTTACATAGTAATATAGTATAGAACATTGATAAGAGAAACAACCTCTTTTCAGTTTCTACCGTTTACCCAATCATACGTCTCCCTAAAAAGTACATAGTAATATAGTAATATGACATTGAATAGAAACCATGCCTCTTTCTAGTTCACCTGTTTACCAATCATACGTCTCCCTAAAAGTACATAGTAAATATAGTAATAGACATTGAATGAAAACATACCTCTTTCAAGTTTTACCTGTTTAACCAATCTATACGTCTCCCTAAAGTTAATTTAGTACGATAGTAATAGCAATTGAAGAGAAACATATCTCTCTCTAGTTCAACCGATTTACCAAATCTTATACCTCTCCCTAAAATACATAGTAATATAGTAATAGACAATTAAATAGAAACATACCTCTCTTTAGTTCAACCTCTTATACCATCTATACGTCTCCCTAAAAGGTTACATAGTAATATAGTAATAGACATGAATAGAAACATACCTATTTTAGTATCAAAACTGTTTACCAATCCTATACGTCGCCCTAAAATTACACAGTAATTAGTAATAGACATTGATAGAAACACAACCTCTTTCTAGTTCAACTGTTTACAAATCTATACGGCTCCCTAAAGTTCATTAGTAATTATGTAATAGACTGATGCAAAATACTCTCTCTAGTTCAACCTGTTTACCAATCTATACGTCTCCCTAAAAGTACATAGTAAAACGTAATAGACATTGAATGGAAAACCATTACCTCTCGCTAGTCAAACCTCTGTACCAATCTATACGTCTCCCTAAACGTTGAACATAGTAATATAGTAATAGACATGAATAGGAAAAACATACTACTTTCTGTTCAACCTGTTTCCCAATCTATACGTTCTCCCTTAAAATACATAGTCAATATTAGTAAAGTAAAGACAATTAACATAGACAAAAATACCTCTCTCTAGTTCAACCTGTTTACAATCTATATGTCTCTCTAAAGTCACATATTAATAATATAGTAATAGGAATTGAAATATAAACTACCTCTCTCTAGTTCAACTGTTTACCATCTATACGTCCCTAAACGTTACATAGTAATATAGTAATAAGACATGAATAGAAACATACCTCTTTCTAGTTCAACCTGTTTACCAATCTATCGTCGCCCTAAAGGTTACATAGTAATATCAGTAAAGACATTGAATAAAAAATAACCTCTTTCACGTTATAACTGTTTACCAATCTATACGTCTCCATAAAAGCTTACATAGCTTAATATAGTAATTAGACATGAATAGAACACATATCTCTCTCTAGTTCAACGATTACCAATTCTATACCTCCCCTAAAAGTTACATGTAATATAGTAATAGACATTAAATAGAAAACATACATCTCTCTAGTTCAACCTCGTTACCAATCTATACGTTCTCCCTAAAGTTACATAGGAAATAGGTAATAGACATTGAATAGAAAACATACCTCTTTTTGTTCAACATGTTTTTACCAAATCTATAACGTCTCCCTAAAAGTTACACAGTAAATAGTAAAGACATTGAATAGAAAACATACCTCTTTCCAGTTCAACCTGTCTACCATCATACGTCTCCCTAAAAGTTACATAGAATTATAGTAATAGACATGAATAGCACATACCTCTCTCAGCAACCTCTTTACCAATATAACGGCTCCCTAAAAAGTTACATAGGGTATATGGTAAATAGACATGAATAGCAACATTACCTCTCTCTAGTTTCCAACCGTTACAATCTATATGTCTCCCTAAAAGTTACATAGTAATATAGTAATAGACATGATAGAAGCATACCTCTCTTGTTCAACACCTGTTACAATCTATACTCTACTAATAAGTAAAATATAATATAGTATGACATGAATAGAAAAACTACCTCTCCCCCTCTAGTTCAACCTGTTAGCAATCTATAGTCTCCTAAAAGTTACATAGTAATATTAGTAAATAGACATTGAATAGAAAAACTACCTTCTTTAGTTTTAACCGTTTACCCAGCTAGCATCTCCCAAACAGTGTACATAGTATATAGAATCAATTATTGAATTGATGGCATAGAATACCCCTGTCAAACAATTTCTCCAAATTATGTCTAAGCCAGGTGTATACTTCTATATTTACAGCCCAGTCATCAGAATGATTTAACCGGTTTATGATATTATCATTGATCAGCCAGCTTTGCATTTGACTTGCAAAACATACATTTCGATTATTGTTCCTATATTTTGTTGACTTACTTTAATATAGCATACCTCCGTTCAACTGTTTCCATCTACACCTGCTTACCCCCTGTGCTATCTACCCATTGAGATGACAGTACACAGTATATATATTTCTATGTATATATTAGCTGTGTCTGGGTCACATAAAGTTGGTATTACTATTTTCATGAATGATAATAATGTATATTAGTGAAATTCTAATCCTCACTGTTTATATACTAAAATTAATATATAAGTGTTCCTGATATGTTGGGAGCAACAGTGGAATAGATGCTTTTAATAATCACTCATCACAAAAGTGAGGGATTTTATTTAAAACTTTTCCCATTTGCTGCTCCCATTAAATTGATCGTTCTTCACCTTTACTGAATGAGTAAAATAAAAAAGATAATCCTCCAATCAGCAATTTTAATGAATACACATGAGCGAGCAGAGGAATTTGTCAGAATGCCCAGCTTAGTTTCCTCTACACAGGCTGGATGAACCTAGGATTCCAGTATTTAGTATTTAATAACATGTTATGTCGTAGACCTTTATTTATTATTTATTTTAATTAGTAAAGGAAAAAAGACTGAAAGCACTGACGGGGACTTAAAAGATTAGTAATCAGATGTTCTAAAAAAAAAAGATTTTGTAATTTACCGTATATATTAAAAAATATTATTAATATAATAAGGATATAAAGTCCCTCTCAACAGTGCCAATGACCTGTATAAAATATACATGGCCATTAAAGCCTCCATGATTTTAATGTCAATATATACAGTGAGATGGTGAAACTGTGGACACTGTCGTTCCAGCAGAGTGGTTGTATGGCAATTCATTAATAGCTTTAAAAAGGCCTGGTGCATAAGTTTCTAAAACTAAAAAATATGTGAATTACTGGTATAAAACATATACGTAGTTCTGGTTGGTACGGGATACTATATAATATTGAGAATTACTGGTATTAATCATATACTGTAGTTCTGGTTGGTAACGGGATACTATATAAATGAGAATTACTGGTATTAAACATATACTGTAGTTCTGGTTGGTACGGCACGGTAATATATAATATTGAGAATTACTGGTATTAATACATATACTGTAGTTCTGGTGGTACAGGGATATATATAATATTGAGGAATTACTGGTATTTAATACATATACTGTAGTTCTGGTTGGTACAGGGATAGGGATATAGATTATATATATTGCAGAATTACTGAGTATTAATACATATACTGTAGTTCTGGTTGGTACGGGATACTATAATATTGAGAATTTACTGGTATTATACATATACTGTAGTTCTGGTTGGTACGGGAACTATAATATTGAGAATTACTGGTATTAAGACATATACTGTAGTTCTGGTTGGTACAGGGATACTATATAATATTGAGAATTCTGGATTAATACATATACTGTAGTTCTGGTTGGTACGGGATACTATATAATATTGAGATTACTGGTATTAATACATATACTGTAGTTCGGGGTACAGGGGATATATATAATATTGAGAATTACTGGTATTAATACATATACTGTAGTTCGGTGGTACGGGGATAGACTATAATATTGAGAATTACTGTATATACATATATGTAGTTCGGGTACGGGATACTATATAATATTGAGAATTAACTGGTATTAATACATATACTGTAGTTCTGGTTGGTACGGGGATACTATATAATATTGAGAATTACTGGTTATTAATACATATCTGTAGTTCTGGTTTGGTACACGGGATACTATATAATATTGAGAATGACTGGTATTAATACATATACTGTAGTTCTGGTGGTACGGGATACTATATAATATTGAGTAATTACTGGTATTAATACATATCTGTATTCTGGTTGGTACGGGATACATATATAAATATGAGGAATTACTGGTATTAATACATATACTGTAGTTCGGTTGGATACGGGGATACTATATAATATTGAGAATGACTGGTATTAATACATATACTGTAGTTCGGTTGTACAGGGGAACTATATAATATTGATGAGAATTACTGGTATTAATACATATAATGTAGTTCTGGTTGGTACGGGGGATACTATATAAATATTGAGAATTACTGGTATTAATACATATACTGTAGTTTCTGGTTGGTACGAGAGGGGATACTATATATATTGAGAATACTGGTATTAATACATATACTGTAGTTCTGGTTGGTACAGGGATACTATAATATTGAGAATTACTGGTATTAATACTATACTGAGTTCTGGTTGGTACAGGGATACGATATAATATTTGAGAATACTGTATTATACATATACGTAGTTCTGGTGGGTACAGGTGACTAATAATATTGAGAATTACTGGTATTAATACATATACTGTAGTTCTGGTTGGTACGGGGGATACTAATCATTTGAGAATTACTGGTATTAATACCATATACTGTAGTTCTGGTTGGTACGGGGGGTACTATATAATTTGGAATATGGTATTATTTAAATTATACTGTAGTTCAGTGGGTACAGGGATACTATATAATATTGAGGAATTACTAATGGTTATTAATACATATACTGTAGTTCTGGTTGGTACGGGGATACTATATATATTGAGAATTTACGTTATTATACATATACTGTAGTTCTGGTTGGTAGGGAGATACTATTATAATATTGGAGAATTACTGGTATTAATACATATATGTAGTTCTGGTTGGTACGGGGATACTAATAATATTGAGAATTATGGTATTAATACATATTAAATTCTGGTTGGTACAGGGATACTATATAAATGAGAATTACTGGTATAATACATATACGTAGTTCTGGTGGTAGAGGATACTATAATATATTGAGAGTTACTGGTATTAATACCATTCTGTAAATTCTGTTGGTACGGGGATACTACATTAATATTGAGAATTACTGGTATTAATACATATACTGTAGTTCTGGTTGGTACAGGGAATACTATATAATATTGAGAATGACTGGTATTAATACATTACGTAGTTCTGGTTGGTACGGGGATACTATATAATATTGAGGAAATTATGGTATTAAGGCATATACTGTAGTTCTGGTTGGTACAGGGATACTAAATATTGAGAATGACTGGTATTAATACATATACTGTATTTCTGGTTGGTACAGGGAACTATAAATATTGAGAAGACTGGTATAATACATATACTGAGTTCTGTTGTACAGGGATACTATATAAATTGAGAATACTGGTATAATACATATAATTTAGTTTGGTTGGTACAGGGATACTATATAATATTGAGAATTACTGGTTGTTTAAATGACTGATAATTTATCAATGTTATCTTGTATTGACACTATATTGGGCTACATGCACTTAGAGCAATGACTGTGGTCAGACGTGGCATGAAATGGAAGTATATGTAACTTGGAATTCGGGATCTTAGTACAAAGGCATACATATGTGTCTTGTAATTAAAGTGTGTAGGCGTAACAAAATGGGCCATATAAGGTTACATGTCTTAAAAGTAAAAAGGCGATGGCCAATAGTACTTTCCTATAGGATGGGCTTGTACGTTATGTCAGATTTGAGTATAAGAAAGGGGTCCGTAATAGCTTTCTTGGTCACTCGCTATCTGGTTGAGTGACCAACACATGGTTTATATGCATAGCCCATAAATCTTATATCGACTCAGATGTGTGGGCTCTACTTTTAATTCCATACCATGGTATTAACTTATACTGTAGTTCTGGTTGGTAGAGGGATACTATATATATTGAGTAGTTTACTGGATTAAATACATTATACTGTAATTTGCTTGTTGGTTACGAGGATACTATATAATATTGAGAATTAAGGTATAATACATATACGTAGTTTCTGGGTGGTACAGGGATACTATAAATATTGAGAATTACTGGTATTAATACTTATATGTAGTCTGTTGGTTAGAGAGGATACTATATAATATGAGAGTACTGGTTATAATACTATTCTGTAATTCTGGTTGGTACGGTTACTATATAATTGAGAATTACTGGTATTAATACATATAATGTAGTTGTCGTGTGGTAAGGGAAACATATAAATATTGAGAATGACTGGTATAATACATAACTGTAGTTTTTGGGTACGGGGATAGATATATTAATATGAGAATTACTATGGTATAATGCATATACTGTAGTTCTGGTTGTACGGGATACTATAATATATTGAGAAGACTGGTTTAATACATATACTGTAGTTCTGGTTGGTACAGGGATACTATATAATATGAGAATGACTGGGTTAATACATATACTGTAGTTCTGGTTGGTACAGGGATACTAATAATATTGAGAATTATGGTAGTATATACATATACTTAGTTCTGGTTGGTAAAGGGAGAGATACTATATAATATTGAGAATTACTGGTATTAATACATAACTGTAGTTCTGGTTGGTACGAGGGATACTAAATATTGAGAGAGATTACTGGTATTAATACATATACTGTAATTCTGGTTGGTACAGGGATACTATATAATATTGAGAATTACTGGTTTATTACATATACTGTAGTTCTGGTTGGTACAGGGATACTATATAATATTGAGAATTACTGGTATAATACAATATACATGTAGTTCTGGTTGGTAGAGGATACTATATAAATTGATGAGGTACTGGTATTAATAATATTACTGTAATTCTGGTTGGTACAGGGATACATATATATATTGAGAATTACTGGTATTAATACATATACTGAGTTCTTTGGTTGGTACAGGGGATAATATATAATATTTGAGAATTTTACTGGTATTAAACATATACTGTAGTTCTGGTTGGTGAGGGGATTCTATATAATATTGAGAATTACTGGTATTAATGCATATACTGTAAGTCTGGTTGGTAGGAGGATTACTATATAATATTGAGAATAACTGGTATTTAATACATATACTGTAGTTCTGGTTGGTACGGGATACTAATATTTGAGAATTACTGGTATTATACATATTCTGTAATTCTGGTTGGTACGGACTGGATACTATATAATATTGGAAGAATTACTTGGTATTAATACATATACTGTAGTTCTGGTTGGTACGGGGATACTATTAAATTGAGAATTAATGGTATTAATACTATATTCTGTAATTTCTGGTGGTACGGGGATACTATATAATATTGAGAATTACTGGTATTAATACATATACTTAGTTCTGGTTGGTAAGGGAAAATAC
Source organism: Hymenochirus boettgeri (assembly GCA_019447015.1). Lineage (NCBI taxonomy): Eukaryota > Metazoa > Chordata > Amphibia > Anura > Pipidae > Hymenochirus > Hymenochirus boettgeri. The sequence goes on from JAACNH010000702.1 coordinate 110,342, forward strand.
TATATAATATTGAGAATGATGGATTAATAAATATAATGTAGTTCTGGTTGGTACGGGGAGAGGAGACTATATACTATGAGTGACTTACTGTGTATTAATGCATATACTGTAGTTTGGTTGGTACGGGGATTACTATATAATATTGAGAATATGACTGGTATTAATACATATACTGTAGTTCTGGTTGGTACAGGGGGAACTATATAATTTGAGAATGACTGGTATTAATACATATACTGCAGTTCTGGTTGGTACGGGATACTATATAATATGAGAATTACTGGTGATTAATACATAACTGTTAGTTCTGGTTGGTACAGGGAACTATTATAATATTGAGAATTACTGGGATATAATACATATACTGTACGTTCTGGTTGGTTGATAGAGGGATACTATATTAATATGAGAGTTAATGAGTATTAATATATACTGTATTCTGGTGGTACGGGATACTATATATATTGAGAATTACTGGTATAAACATATACTGTAATTCTGGTTGGTACAGGTGAGATACTATTATAATATTGAGAATTACTGGTATTAAACATATTACTGTAGTTGGTTGGTACAGGGATTACTATATAATATTGAGAATTATGGTATTATACATATACTGTAGTTCTGGTGGTAGAGAGGATACTTATAATATTGAGAGTTACTGGTATTAATACATTATACTGTAAATTCTGGTTGGTACAGGGATACTATATAATATTGAGAATTACTGGTATTAATACATATACTGTAGTTCTGGTGGTACGAGGGATACTATATATAATTGAGGACTTATGGATTAATACATATACTGTAGTTCTGGTTGGTTAGAGAGGGAATCTATATAAATATTGAGAATTACTGGGTATTAATACATAACTGTAGTTCTGGTTGGTACAGGGATACTATATGATATTGAGAATTACTGGGTATTAATACATATACTGTAGTTTCTGGTTGGTAGAAGGGATACTATATATAATATTGAGAATTACTGGTATTAATACATATACTGTAGTTCTGGTTGTATGGGGATACTATATTAATATGTGAGAATTACTGGTG
>JAACNH010000702.1:111535-154251 GCA_019447015.1 Hymenochirus boettgeri
ACTGGTATTAATACATATACTGTAGTTCTGGTTGGTACAGGGATACTATATAATATTGAGAATTACTGGTATTAATGCATATACTGTAGTTCTGGTTGGTACGGGGATACTATATAATATTGAGAATGACTGGTATTAATGCATATACTGTAGTTCTGGTTGGTACGGGGATACTATATAATATTGAGAATGACTGGTATTAATACATATACTGTAGTTCTGGTTGGTACGGGGATACTATGGTATATAATATTGAGAATTACTGGTATTAATACATATAGTTCTGGTTAATCTAGGGAAGGAATTTCCCTTATATATAGGGATATCTTAATAAACTCATACACACGTTCCTTATACTCTATATACTGTACAATCTGTATTGCAACAAATGAAGAAAGTAAGGGGAGCACACTTCTTGTGTGATTTCCCTTTTTTGTGTACAAAAACATCAAACAATGTTTCATGAAGATTACTTCCTTAAGTAGAAGCTATACCCGAGGAAGGTGGCAGTAAGCTCTCTGAAATATTGATGTTTTTACACAATAAATCCTGAAATCACACCAGTAGTGTGCTCCTCTTACTTTCTTCATTTGGGGAGGGGGTGTGGAGGATTGGTGTGGATCTGGACTGCTTTGTATACTCTGTATTGCCAAGGGTACATTAATTCTCCAGACCTCACTATTAATGTGCCTTGTTCTATAGGTGCAGAAAAGGCGAGCCTGGCTGCATTCTCCCATTATATCACCATGCTGTCATTGTAATCGGAGATCGCTGCTCAGTTTTCTTCTCTTCCTATGGCAGTATAATAGGGTGTTGGACACATAATCGCAGGTTCACTCGATCTGTGTTAGAAAAACCTGCAATGATTCAAGTCAAAAGAAAACAATATCCAAGGTTTGAATTACCTGATGGTCACATGTCTAATAAGATGGTGTTAGCTGGGCAGTCCTGATTGAACTATACTGTAGTTCTGGTTGGACAGGGATACTAATAATATTGAGAATTACTGGTATTAAACATATACTGTAGTTCTGGTTGGAAGGGATACTATATAATATTGAGAATTACTGGGATTATACATATACTGTAGTTCTGGTTGGTACGGGGATAATATAATATTGAGAATTACTGGTATTACTATACTGTAGTTCTGGTTGGTACAGGGGATACTAAAATATGGGGTATTTAACATATTCTGATTTTCTTTATAAAATAGAGAATTATATAATATGTTTCAGATTAATAATATAATTAATTATAATACAAAAATATAGTAATTTATGTTTAAATAATATATTATAGTTATATTCTAATTATATTATGTTAAATATCATTTATTAGAAAATTACTGGTATATGCATATACTGTATGTTCTGGTTGGTACGGGATACTATATATATGAGAATACTGGTATTAATACATATACGTAGTTCTGGTTGGTACGGGGATACTTATGTTATAATATTGGTACTGGTATTAATACATATACTGTAGTTCTGGTTGGTACGGGGATACTATATAATATTGAGAATACTGGTATTAATACATATACTGTAGTTCTGTTTGTACAGGGATACTATATAAATTGAGAATTCATATACTGTAGTTCTGGTTGGTATGGGGATACTATATAATATTGAGAATTACTGGTATTAATACATATACTGTAGTTCTGGTTGGTACGGGGATACTGTATAGTATTGAGAATTACTGGTATTAATACATATACTGTAGTTCTGGTTGGTACGGGGATACTATATAATATTGAGAATTACTGGTATTAATACATATACTGTAGTTCTGGTTGGTACAGGGACACTATATAATATTGAGAATTACTGGTATTAATACATATAGATCTAGTTGATCCAGGGATACTTTCTGATTGCTGTTTGGAGTCAGGAAGGAATTTTCCCCCTTTTATTGCTGGTTTTTTTTTTTGTTGCTTCCTCTGGATCAACTGTTAGGTAGGGTTAAAAAAAAAAAAAATATATATATATATATATATATAGGGTAAATAGGTTGGACTTGATGGTCTTGATGTCTTTATTCAACCTCAATTTCTATGTTACTATGTTACTATTACACTGTACGGGGTGTATTATCCCTTATATAATAAGGACAGGACAGGACTCACTGGATACATGTTGTAGTCATACGATGATTAATATTAAACAATCGATCTAACACCCTAGTACGTCCGGTCATCACTGCCCCAACCATGATGTCTCCATCCTGGATATATTCATACTCTGCAGTGACTTTATGGATTTCCAGATGACAGGCAGGATTGATATTGTCAGATGCAGATCTGCCGGGTCCCACACACAGGACAATAAAATAAAGCAGCACTTTGATGGCATTAGATACAAACATGGATTGCGACATTGCTCCCTTGTAGATAATAATGTATCCCAATACAAGATAAAGGATGAGAGAGATTCCCCAGCAGTCAGTGGTACAGAGTGACATAGAGGATAGAGGATTCAGCTTCATCTGTAGATCAGTGTAAGGGAACTGGATAATCCAACCATCATTATATAGAGACCAGAGACAGGATCTGTACATTAGACTGAATATAGACACACACACCTGGGATCTCTATTACTGTCACTGTCTAATGAACAGGTAAAAGTAATATTGTAATTTCCATTCCCTCATCCCATGGTGATTTGGATAATTATAAAGTTAACTGGTGGTTATTAAGATTTGTAATAATTCAGATACGGATAAATCTTGCTAGAGCCCTGAGTGAGCAGGACAGTGGAAATGATTGGACAGCAAATTCTAATTCATTGTAACAGAGAGGAAAAGCCTTCTTCACCCCAAAATGCCAAATGATGGGTTTCAGGTAAGTACGATCCTGCACCATAGTCCCATAGTAACATAGTAATTAAGGTTGAATAAAGACATACGTCCATCAAGTCCAACCTATTCACCCTCTTTTTTTTTTTAACCCTACCTAACAGTTGATCCAGAGGAAGGCAAAAAAAAAAACCAGCTAAAAAGGGGGAAAAAATTCCTTCCTGACTCCAAACGGCAATCGGAAAGTATCCCTGGATCAACCAGATCTATATGTATTAATACCAGTAATTCTCAATATTATATAGTATCCCCGTACCAAAAAGAACTACAGTATATGTATTAATACCAGTAATTCTCAATATTATATAGTATCCCCGTACCAAAACCAGAGCTACAGTATATGCATTAATATCAGTAATTCTCAATACTATATAGTATCCCCGTACCAACCAGAACTACAGTATATGTATTAATACCAGTAATTCTCAATATTATATAGTATCCCTGTACCAACCAGAACTACAGTATATGTATTAATACCAGTAATTCTCAATATTTTTTAGTTTTAGAAACTTATCCAGGCCTTTTTCAAAGCTATTCAATGAACTTGCCATTACCACTTCTGCTGGAAGACAGTTCCACAGTTTCACCGTTCTCACTGTAAAGAAACCTTTCCTAACCTGAAGATGAAACTTCTTTTCTTCCAACCTTAAAGGATGTCCACGTGTCCTCTGATATGACCTATTAGTGAACAATACACAAGAGAGTTCATTGTATGGCCCATTAATATATTTGTATAAGGTTATCATATCCCCACGCAAACGTTGCTTCTTCAATGTAAACAGCCGTAACTTGTCTAATCTGTCTGCATATTCAAGCCCCTCCATTCCCTTTATTAATTTAGTTGCCCTACTCTGAACTGCCTCAATTTCCAAGATGTCCCTTTTGTATATGGGATTCCATAACTGCACTGCATATTCCAAATGAGGCCTTACCAGTGCCTTGTAAAGAGGGAGAATAATATTTTTCTTTCTTGAATCTATTCCTCTCTTTATACAAGACAATATCTTGCTAGCTCTAGCCGTTGCTACCTGGCATTGTTTGCTACAGTTAACTCTGTTATCTACCAGAACCCCCAAAACTTTTTCCATTACAGATGCACTTAACACAGAGTTATTTATGGTGTAGATGGCACAGGGATTATTAAATCCCGTATGCATCACCTTACATTTATCAACATTGAATCCCATCTGCCATTCTGCTGCCCATTGGGATAATCTATCTAGGTCTGCTTGCAGCACTTGAACACCATCGGAAGTTTCCAAAGCTCTGCATAGTTTAGTGTCATCAGCAAACACAGAGACCTTGCTCTCAATGCCCCTTCTAAGTCATTTATAAACAGATTAAACAGAAGCGGCCCCAGTACAGAACCCTGAGGCACTCCGCTTAGAACTTTACCCACATAGATGTAGCTCCAGTAACCACCACTCTCTGTTTGCGATCCAATAACCAGTTCTCTATCCATGAACAAATGTTTTCTTCAAGGCCAACAGTCCTCAGTTTATATATTAGTCGCTTATGTGCCACAGTATCAAAAGCTTTCGCAAAATCCAAATATACCACATCCACCGCTATGCCTGAATATAACTTCTTACTCGCTTCTTCATAAAAAACAATTAAATTTGTCTGGCATAATCCATTTCCCATAAATACATGCTGACTACTACTAATAAGATGAGCTCTGGAGACAAAGTCAAGGATATGATCCCGTAACAAAGTTTCCATCCCCTTCCCTACCACTGATGTTAGGCTTACAGGTCTGTAGTTTCCAGGCTGTGAACGACTACCTTTTTTGAATATTGGTATTACATTGGCTTTTTTCCAATCCGGCGGCACATCCCCGGGCCAAAGTGAATCTGAAAAGATGAGAAACAGTGGTTATAGGATAGAACTGAACTAAGCCTTTTAAAATCCGAGGATGTAATCCATCTGGTCCTGGGCTTTATTGATATTAACTTTGTCTAATTGTTTCCGTACCATATCCTCTGTTAGCCAATGTGAATACTCTTCATTTCTTCCCTGCATATTGCACAATCCCTACTGTAAGGACAAGGATTCTCAACAGTAAAAACGATGTAAAAAACTGTTAGCACATTAGCCTTTTCGGCACCTCTAAACCACCTGCCCCATTATTTAATGGTCCCACATTCTCAGTCCTCATTTTTTTACCATTTATATACTTAAAAAAACATTTGGGGGTGGACTTGCTGTTCGACAATCCGTATTTCATTTCTATTTTAGCTAGTTTAATTGCTTTCTTGCACTCTTTATTACAGCTTTTATACTCCCTGTAAGCCTGTTCTGTTCCCTCTGATTTCAAATTTTTAAAAGCCTTTTTTTCCCCATTTCCCTTTTTACCTGAGCATTAAGCCATTCAGGAGTGGACCTAATTTTTTTACACTTGTTCACTAAAGGTACAGATTTAGAAATGTAATAGTTTAATATCCCTTTAAAAGTGGTCCACATCTGCTCAGTATCTTTACCTAGAAATAATTCCCCCCAGTCTATGAGCAGGAGTGATTCCTTTAACAGCCTATTAACAACCTATATTAAATGACACTATATCATGGTCACTATTCCCTTTATTAAATGACACTATATCATGGTCACTATTCCCTATATTAAATGACACTATATCATGGTCACTATTCCTATATAAATGACACTATATCATGGTCACTATTCCCTATATTAAATGACACTATATCATGGTCACTATTCCTTATTAAATGAACTATATCATGGTCACTATTCCCTATATAAATGACACTATATCATGGTCACTATTCCCTATATAATGACACTATATCATGGTCACTATTCCCTAATTAAATGACACTATATCATGATCACTATTCCCTATATTAAATGACCTATCAATCATATCCCACTGATCATGATCACTATTCCCTATATAAATGACACTATCATGATCACTATTCCCTATATTAAATGACATATCATGGTCACTATTCCCTATATTAAATGACACTATATCATGATCACTATTCCCTATATTAAATGACACTATATCATGATCACTATTCCCTATATTAAATGACACTATATCATGGTCACTATTCCCTATATTAATGACACTATATCAGGTCACTATTCCCTATATTAAATGAATATATCATGGTCACTATTCCCTATATTAAATGACACTATATCACGGTCACTATTCCCTATATTAAATGACACTATATCATGGTCACGTTCCCTATATTAAATGACACTATACATGGTCACTATTCCCTATATAAATGACACTATATCATGGTCACTATTCCCTATATTAAATGACACTATATCATGGTCACTATTCCCATATTAAATGACACTATATCATGGTCACTATTCCCTATATTAAATGACACAATATCATGGTCACTATTCCCTATATTAAATGACACTATATCATGGTCACTATTCCTATATTAAATGACACTATATCACGGTCACTATTCCCTATATTAATGACACTATATCATGGTCACTATTCCCTATATTAAATGACACATATCATGATCATATTCCCTATATTAAATGACACTATATCATGATCACTATTCCCTATATTAAATGACACTATATCATGGTCACTATTCCCTATATTAAATGACACTATATCATGGTCACATTACCCTATATTAAATGACACTGTATCATGATCATATTCCCTCTATATAAATGACACTCTATCATGTCACTATTCCCTATATTAAAAGACACTATATCATGATCACTGTTCCCTATATTAAATGACACTATATCATGGTCACTGTTCTCTATATTAAATGACACAATATCAAGGTCACTATTCCCTATATTAAATGACACTATTATCATCGTACTATTCACTATATTAATGAAACCTATTCATGGTCACTATTCCCTAATTAAATGACACTATCATGTCACTATTCCCTATATTAAATGACACTATATCATGGATCCACTATATCCCTATATTAAATGACACTATATCATGGTCACTATTCCCTATATTAAATGACACTATATCATGGTCACTATTCCCTATATTAAATGACATATATCATGGTCACACTTCCCACTAATTAAATGACACTATATCATGATCACTATTCCCTATATTAAATGAACAATACAATGGTCACTATTCCCTATATTAATGACACTAATATCATGGTCATTTTCCCTTATATTAAATGACACTATATCATGGTCACTATTCCCTATATTAAATGACACTATATCATGGTCACTATTCCCTATATTAAATGACACTACATGGTCACTATTCCCTATATTAAATGACACTATATCATGATCACTATTCCCTAATTAAATGACACTATTCATGGTCACTATTCCCTATATTAATGACACTATATCATGTCACTGTTCCTATATTAAATGACACTAAATCATGGTCACTATCCCTATATTAAATGACACTATATCATGGTCACTATTCCCTATATTAATGACACTATATCATGGTCACTATTCCCTATATAAATGACACTATATCATGGTCACGTTCTCTATATTAAATGACACTACATCATGGTCACTGTCTCTATATTAAATGACACTATATCATGATCACTATTCCCTATATAAAGACACTATATCATGGTCACTGTTCCCTATATTAAATGACACTACATCATGGTCACTGTTCTCTATATTAAATGACACTATATCATGGTCACTTCCCTATATTAAATGACACTATATCAGGTCACTATTCCCTATATTAAATGACACTATATCACAGTCCTCCTATCCCTATATTAAATGACAACTATATCACGTCACTATCCCTATATTAAATGACACTATATCATGGTCACTATTCCTAATTAAATGACACTATATCATGAGTCACTATTCCCTATATTAAATGACACTTATCATGGTCACTTTCTCTATATTAAATGAACTACATCATGGTCACTTTCCCTATATTAAATGACACTATATCATGATCACTATCCCTAATTAAATGACACTATATCATGGTCACTGTTCCCTATATTAATGACACTACATCATGGTCACTGTTCTCTATATTAAATGAACACATATCATGACACTATTCCCTATATTAAATGACACTATATAATGGTTCCTACTGTTCCCTAATTAAATGACAACTATATCTGAGTCACTATCCTAATAATGACACTATATCACTGGTCACTGTTCCTTATATTAAATGACACAACATCATGGTCAATGTTCTCTATATTAAATGACAATATATCATGTCACTATTCCCTATATTAAATGACACTATATCATGGTCAATTTCCTATATTAAATGACAATATATCAGGTCACTATTCCCTATATTTAAAATGACACTAATCATAGGTCACTATTCCCTATATTAAATGACACTATATCATGGTCACATTCCCTATATTAAATGACACTATATCATGGCACTATTCCCTATATTAAATGACACTATATAAGGTCACTATCCTATATTAAATGACACTATATCATGGTCACTATTCCCTAATTAAATGACACTTATCAATGTCAATCTTCCTATATTAAATGCACTATACATGGTCACTATTCCCTATATTAAATACAACTAGATAATGGTCACTATTCCCATATTAAATGACACTATATCATGGTCACTATTCCCTATATTAAATGACACTATCATGATCATATTCCTATATTAAATGACATCTATCATGGTCACTATTCCCTATATTAAATGACACTATTTAATGGTCACTATTCCCCTATATTAAATGACACTATATCATGGTCACTTTTCTATATTAAATGACACTTATCCTGATCATATTCCTATATTTAAATGACACTATATATGGTCACATTCCCTATATTAAAAGACAATATAATGGTCACTATTTCCCTATATTAAATGACACTATATCATGGTCACTATTCCCTATATTAAATTACACTAGATCACGGTCATTTCCCTATATAAATGACACTATATCATGGTCATATTCCCTATATTAAATGACACTATATCATGGTCCATTCCCTATATTAAATGACATATATCATGGTCACTATTCCTATATTAAATGACACTATATCATGGTCACTTTCCCTATATTATAATGACACTTATCATGGTCACTTCCCTATATTAAATGACATATCATGCACTATTCCCTATATTAAATGACACTATATCATGGTCACTATTCCCATTAAATGACACTATACATGTCACTATTCCCTATATTAAATGACACTAATTAATGGTCACTATTCCCTATATTAAATGGCACTATATCACGGTCACTTCCTTATTAATGACACTATATCATGGTCACTTTCCCTATATTAAATGACACTATATCATGGTCACTATTCCATATTAAATGACACTTATAATGATCAATATCCCTATATTAAATGACACTATTCATGGTCACTATTCCCTATATTAATGACACTATATCATGGTCACTTTCCTATATTAAATGACACTGTATCATGATCAATTCCTATATTAAATGACATATATCATGGTCACTATTCCCTATATTAGACACTATATCATGGTCACTATTCCCTATATTAAATGACACTATATCATGGTCACTATTCCTATATTAAATACACTATTCAGGTCACTTTCCCTATATTAAGACACTATTCATGGTCATATTTCCCTATATTAAATGACACTATATCATGGTCCTATCCCTATATTAAATGACACTATATCATGGGTCACTATCCCTATATTAAATGACACTATATCATGGTCACTTTCCCTATATTAAATGACACTTATCATGGTCCACTGTCCCTATATTAAATGACACGTATTCATGGTCACTATTCCCTATATAAATGACACTATAATCATGGTCACTATTCCCTATATTAAATGACATATATACATGATCACTATTCCCTATATTAAATGACACTATATCATGGTCACTATTCCCTATATTAAATGGCACTATATCACGGTCACTTTCCCTATATTAAAGACACTAATCATGGTCATATTCCCTATATTAAATGACACTATATCAGGTCACTATTCCTATATTAAAGACACTGTATCATGATCAATATTCCTATATTAAATGACACTATATCATGGTCACTATTCCCTATATTAATGACAATATTCATGATCACATTCCCTATATTAAATGACACTATATCATGTCAATATCCTATATTAAATGACACTATATCATGGTCACTATTCCCTATTAAATGACACTAACAGTACTTTCTCTATATTAAATGACACTATATCAGGCACTATTCCTATATTAAATGACACCATACATGGTCCACTTTCCCTATATAAATGACACTATATAATGGGTCACTGTTCCCTATATAAATGACACTATACCATGGTCACTGTTCCCTATATTAAAGGCACTATATCATGGTCACTATGTTCCCTATATTAAGGCACTATACATGGTCACTTTTCCTTATATTAAATGACACTATCATGGCCACTATTCCCTATATTTAATGAACTATACATGGTCACTGTTCCCTATATAAATGGCACTATATCTGGTTACCTATTCCCTATATATAAATGACACTATACCATGGTCACTATCCCTATATAATGACACATATCATGGTCACTATTCCCTATATTAAATGGCACATATCATGGTACTATTCCCTATATTAAATGACACCAATTCAGGTCACTATTCCCATATTAAATGACACTATACAGCATGATTACTATTCCCTATATTAAAGACATATATCATGGTCATTTCCCTATATTAAATGACACTATATCATGGTCACTATTCCCATATTAAATGACACTATACCATGGTTCACTATTCCCTATTATTAAATGACACTATATCATGGTCACTATTCCTATATTAAATGACACTATATCATGGGTCACTATTCCCTATATTTAATGACACTATATCATGTCACTTTCCCTATATTAAAGACACTAATCATGGTCACTGTTTCTATATTAAATGACATATATCATGATCCATTCCCTATATTAAATGACACTATATCTGGTCACTTCCCTATATTAAATGACACTATCATGGTCACTTTCCCTAATTAAATGACACTATATCATGGTCACTAGTTCTCTATATTAAATGACATTACATCATGGTCACTTTCTATATTAAATGACAATATCATGATATTCCCTATATTAAATGACACTATATCATGGTCACTTACCCTATATTAAATGACACTATATACATGGTCATATTCCCTATTTAAATGACACTTATACATGATCACTTTCCCTATATAAATGACCCTATATCATGGTCACTATTCCCTATATTAAATGACACTATATCAGGCACTATCATATTAAATGAACTATATCATGGTCACTATCCCTATATTAAATGACACTATATATGGTCACTATTCCCTATATTAAATGACACGTATCATGATCAATATTCCCTATATTAAATGACACTATATCATGGTCACTATTCCCTATATTAAATTGACACTATATCATGGTCACTATTCCCTATATTAAATGACACTATAATGGTCATATCCTATATTAAATGACACTGTATCATGATCAATATCCCTATATTAAATGACACTATATCATGGTCACTATCCCTATATAAATGACACTATATCATGGTCACTATTCCCTATATTAAAGACACTATATCATGTCCTTTCCTATATTAAATGACACTTATCATGATCACATATTCCCTAATTAAATGACACTATATATGGTCACTATTCCCTAATTAAATGACACTATATCATGGTCACTATTCCCTATATAATGACACTATACATGTCATACCCCTATATTAAATTACACTATATCACGGTCAACTTTCCCTATATTAAATGACACTATATCATGGTCATATTCCTATATAAATGACACTATATCATGGTCCATTCCCTATATTAAATGACACTATATCATGGTCACTATTCCCTATATTAAATGACACTATATCATGGTCCATGTCCCTATATAAATGACACTTATCATGGTCACTATTCCCTATATTAAATGACACTATCTGGTCACTATTCCCTATATTAAATGACACTATATCATGGTCACTATTCTATATTAAATGACACTATATCATGGTCACCTATTCCCTATATTTAAATGACACTATATCATGGTCACTTTCCCTATATTAAATGCACTATCATCTTCCCATATATAAATGACACTATCATGGTCACTTTCCCTATATTAAATGACACTATATCATGGTCACATTCCCTATATTAATGACACTTACAGGTCATATTCCCTATATTAAATGAACTATATCATGGGCACTATTCCCTATATAAATGACACTATATCCATGGTCACTGTTTCTATATTAAATGACACTATATCATGATCATATTCCCTATATTAAATGACACTATATCATGGGGCACTAATTCACTATATTAAATGACACTATATCATGGTCACTATCCCTATATTAAATGACACTATATCATGGTCACTATTCCCTATATAAATACACTATATCAGGTCACTGTTCCCTATATTAAATGACACTATATCATGGTCACATATTCCCTATATTAAATGACACTATCATGGTCCTGTCCTATATAAATGACACTATATCATGGTCCACTATTCCCTATATTAAATGACACTATATCATGGTCATGTTCCCTATATTAAATGACACTATATCATGGTACTGTTACGCCTATATTAATGACACTGTATCATGGCACTATTCCCTATATTAAATGACACTAATCATGGTCACTATTCCCTAATTAAATGACCCTAATCATGATCACATTCCCTATATAAATGACAACTTATATCATGGTCACTATTCCCTATATTAAAGGCACTAATCAGGTCACATGTCCTTATATTAAATGCACAGATCATCATGGTCACTATTCCCTATATTAAATGACACTTATCAGTGGTCACTATTCCTATATTAATGACACTTATCATGGTCAATATTCCCTATATTAAAATGACACTATATCATGGTCACTATTCCCTATATTAAATGACACTATATCATGATCACTTTCCATTATTAAATGACACTATATCATGGGTCACTATTCCCTATATTAAAGACACTATATCATGGTCACTATTCCTATATTAAATGACTATACATGGTCACTATTCCTATATTAAATGACACTTTATATGGTCACTATTCCCTTATTAAATGACACCATACCATGGTCACTGTCCCTATAATTAATGGCACTATATCATGGTCATTGTTCCCTATATTAAATGGCACTATACCATGGTCACTGTTCCCTATATTAAATTACACTATATCATGGTCACTATTCCCTATATTTAATGATACTATACCATGGTCACTGTTCCCTATATTAAATGGCACTATATCATGGTCACTATTCCCTATATTAAATGACACTATACCATGGTCACTATTCCCTATATTAAATGGACACTATATCATGGTCACTATTCCCTATATTAAATGGCACTATATCATGGTCATTATCCCTATATAAATGACACATATTCATGGTCACTATTCCCTATATTAAAGGACACTATATCATGATTACTATTCCCTATATTAAATGACACTAGATCATGGTCAGTATTCCCTATATTAAATGACACTATATCATGGTCACTATTCCCTATATTTAAATGGACACTATATCCATGGTCACTATTTCCCTAATTAAATGACACTATATCATGGTCACTATTCCCTATATTAAATGACACTATACATGGTACACTATTCCCTATATAAATGACACTATATCATGGTCACTTTTCCCTATATAAATGGACACCTATACAATTTGGCACTATTCCCTAGATAAAATGGACATAAATATCATGATCACTTCCCTATTTTAAAAGGGCACTATTATCATGGTCCCTATATTAAATGACACTATATCATGATCACTATTCCCTATTTTAAATGACACTATATCATGGTCACTATTCCCTATATTAAATTACACTATTTCATGGTCACTATTCCCTATATTAAATGACACTATATCATGGTCACTATTCCCTAAGCTTCCCATTACCTTCATCTCCATAATGAGCTCAGGGTTATTAGATATCACCAGATCCAACAACGCATTCTGTCTAGTAGGAACTTCTACCATCTGTGATAGAAAATGCTCATATAGGAAATTTAAGAACTTTATACCTTTTGAGGTGCTGGCAGTTCCCTTACTCCAATCTATGTCAGGGTAGTTAAAATCCCCCATAACCAGAACATGTCCCATACCAGCAGCCTTCGCCAACTGCATATGGAGATTCATTTCTACCTCTTCCCTGGGTTTGGCGGCTTATAACATACTCCAACAATTAATTTACCCACCTTCTTGCTTTCTGTACACAGTTCTACCCATATTGTTTCTGCCGTATCGTTTTTTTGTCCCCATCTATTCCATCTTTTAAATTTGGCTTCAATTCCTGTTTAACATACAAACATGCTCCATATATGGAGTGCCTCCCCTTCACTTTACGTATACAGTAGCTAAACCTCCTCTCCTCCATTCTCAGGTTTCATAATTAGATTTACACAAGGAATTGGACACAGGGTTGATATTTATATATTTCACTCTGTGTTTCTGACACTTTATTTCCCCCCAAATTATGTTATTTCATTTTCTCAATATGGCTACATTAAATCCTCATGTTTATACTGCCCAAATTCAAACTGCAGTACAGAACCCTGAGGCACTCCACTTAGTACACTCCCAGACAACTTCTTCTCTATGCTCCAATAATTCATTATGAATGGGGAAACAACGTTTCTTTTATTTCTGAAACAGAATGGAAGATGTGAGCTGTACCTTCTCTTCCATAAATAAGGTTTTCTTAATCATTTTATTTAATACAGATACTTATCTGGTTTCAATAGCTTTTGCAGGTTGGACGGTGATGCCATCATGCATGGCCATCAGAAGACCCAATTGTACATGCGCATTAAGGCGCACACTAACCAATTAATCATAATTTAAAGAGGGATAACGGTGGCTCTGGATTTAAGAGGACATATAGGAACACCCAATGGACCAGATCTTGGTGAGAAAGAGGTTATTTGTAATTTAGGCTATTGTACATCCATATTAAAGTGCAACTAGAGACCAAAAATATAATACATACAAAAAATTGAATTCTAGTGCACAAACAATTCTAATTGCCAAAACGCTGCCTTGTTGCACCATGTTTGAATAAACTTGTCTCATATTTGAAAAGTCCTTTGTGTGCATCGTGTATATTTACACAACGATCATCTTCATGCAACCTGGTTAATTTGTTTGGATGGGTGAATCAGCCTCATCTTCCTCTTTCCTTTATATGCAACTGATTATATCACTAGTCAGATTTACTAGTAAGCAGCCTCTAAAAAATATAATATCATTCGCCCAAACACATCTTCATTTACCAGTGACATTGGAGATCTCTTCCACTGAGCATGGGACACAATTATAACAGCAGGACTGGGATGCAGGTCTTGGTGCCTTCCTGAACCCAGGGGGACAATATTCTGTATATCTCCCTACAGGAATCTAAATATAAAATGAAATAAATTAATTCAATATCCTTACTGACTGTTAAATGGAACATAGATAAATAAATAAGGTGTAGAATGTAGTCACACTGAAATATGGATACCTTTTCTTATATTATAATTGTGCAATCAGAAAACAGGATGTACTGGATGATAACACAAACACTCATTTAATATATTTACAGTAAGTATTAACAACTAAACGTCTGTTTATACAGCAAGATCAGACAGTAGGGTAAATAGTGAAAAGTATACAGGAGAGGCCCAGATAAGCAGAAGCAAACCCTCATCTTCTAAGGTTCCCTGGTCAGAGTGCTGGCACAGTCTTGGTTTATATGTCTGTCTGTGTGGGCCAGATTGGATTTCTAGGCTGTGGGCACTCAATTTTTTAGAGACTCAGGACTTGTTTCTCTTTAGGGTTTGTGATATTCTCCAGGTAGGGGCCAGTTTGTAGTCTCTGTCCAGTGCCTGGTATATAGTTAGTTTCGGGGACTTGTTTATTTCTTTCTTCCATTCATCCACGTAATCCAATTGGCTCTTGGGTATGGCGGCTGTGATTGGAGGTTTGACAGGCTCTGTGAGTGTGGGTTTGATGTTAGTAGGGAGCTGATGAGTTGTTTCAGTGCACATGGCTTTTCTTTGGTCTTTGTTGTGTATTGAGGCTTTATGATGGTAAGAGTTGGGGCCACTGTTCTGTAGGTGAGCCCAGAATGATAGGGCCCTTTATTGTATCTCAAGCAGTAATGGGAATCTGCCAAGCTCAGCCCGACAAGCGCTGTTTGATGTACTGCGATGGACCAGGAGGAGGTGCTTACAGAATTAGAGATGGAGTATTTCTGGTGGGCCAGATTCCCATTGTGATTGATCTGAATAGGAGACAGGGCCCCATACTTCACTGCCATAGAGTAGGATTGGGGAGATGACGCTCTCGGAGACTTTTACCGGTGGTTTGTGGTGATCCAGTTGTTTTCTTATTGCATAGAAGGTACAGAGGCTTTTGCTTTCAGTCTCTATAGCTGCCCTAAAGTTCCCAGAATGGTTGGTCTCCAGGCGAGATAAGTATAGTTCTCTGTTCTGCTGAGTATCTGGTTATTCAGTGTGAATGAAGGGCAGTGTGTTGGTTTTTTGTTTTTCTTCTGGAACATCCTAATTTTAGTTTTATTCGGATTTATGGGAAGTGCCCAGACGGTGAATTTCTCCAGGATGGCTAGACTGTCTTGTAGGCCACTCTCTGTTGGTGATAGCAGTAAGAGATCATCTGCGTAGAGCAGGAACCTTACATTGGTGTCATGTAGAGTAAGTCCTGGTGCTGGTTTCTAGAGCTGCTACCAGTTGGTTGATGTAGATGTTAAAGAGAGTTGGACTCAGACTACATCCTTGTCTGACTCCCCGACCTTGCAGGAAGTATAAAGTTCTTTTCCCATTCACTTTTACACTGCATTTATTACCAGTATAAAGGCTCTTTCATACTTGACAGGGTACATTTATAGTGGTTGTAACACAATAATGTTAAAAGCAAGGACCTCCAGGGTAGTGTTTTACTACTGCAGCCACGTGCTACGCTAGGAAGACAGCGGGAGCTTAGGAGCATTAATGCATGGAGGTTGGTGTAAGGAGGAAGGTTTTGGGTTTATAGAGAACTGGGCAGACTTCTGTCAGCTACAGGCTCTTTAGTAGGGATGGGTTGCACCTCATTTATAGAGGGGCAGCTGTTTTGGGGTAGAAGATGGCTAGAGGGTTGGGGGATTTTAAACTAGGCTTGGGGGGAGGGTATTGTCTCACTGGGATAGATAGCACAGGAGGTGTAGATGGGCCAGTGGTGGGAGGAAAGAGGTGAGGGGCTAGAATAGAGGAAAGGGAGGCATATGTATTTAAGTGCATAAATAAATTACAAGATCATAATCTGAAATATATGTTTGAAAACGAGACAGGCCTGGCTGAAAAAAAGGGAGAAATGGATATTAGCTTTGACTGAAAAGTAATAGGTATAGCAGAAACATGGTTGAACAATTCTCATGACTGGTCTGAACATTTAGAAGGATACTCCTTGTTTAGGAATGAGAGAGAAAATAAGACATGGGAAGGGGTATGCATTTATGTTAAACAAGAGTTGAAGCCTAAAAGAAGAGATTACTAGATATGGATGATAAAGCGGGAAAATATGGGTGGAATTGGGCAATAGGAAGGGGGTAATGTCATTGTTGGTGTCTTCTACAAGCCATCAAATGTTAACAAGGAGGAAGTGAGTCAAATTCATATGCAGATGGAAAGGGATGCAAGTTTGTGGAGTGTTCTGATTATGGGGGACTTTAATTACCCTGACATTGATTGGTGGAGTGGAACTGCCAACCCAGAAAAGGGTGATGGGTTCCTAAATTTGCTGCATAATTATTTTCCCTCACAGGTCGTTAAAGAGGGAAATGGAAAGGGTCGTTAGGAACTATAAAAACTGTACTAAGGACTGTAAGAAAGAAATTATGCTGTTAGGACAGCTGAACAAAGCAAGACTAACCCTAAACAATTTAAAAGTATATTAATAGTAAGAAGATGCAGATTGAAAACATGGGTCCATTAATAAAAAGGGATAAGCTAGTAGAGGATGGCGATAAAGCAAGTACAAATATCATAGAGTATAGTAGCAATAATGGTATTAAAGATGTAAGTGCCCTTTGGCTAACTAAGGATATGGTACAGAAAGAACTAAATAAGGTTAATATTAATAAATCTCCTGGACCGGATAAAATACACCCTCGGGTACTTAGGGAGCTAAGTTCAGTTTTATCTATGCCATTGTTTCTTTTTTTTGCTGATTCCCTCATGTCCGGTGGTGTGCCTCTAGATTGGAAAAAGGCTGATGTTATTCCAATATTCAAAAAGGGTAGTCGTTCACAGCCGGGTAATTACAGGCCTGTAAGTTTAACTTCACTGGTGGGGAAGATCCTGGAAAGTTTAATAAGGGAACATGTTCTAGAGTATGTTTCAAGGACTGACCTTATAAGCATTCATTAATATGGGTTAAGTTCTGGATGTCCCACGTGCGCGTGACGTCAGTGCACACGCCACATGACAGCAATGCTCGCATAGGCCATCATGTCACGTGCTCACTGACGCCACACATATACAGCAAGGTCACGCATGGGACATCCGGAACTTGGTGTTAAGTGAATCCCTGTTGGAAAGGGATCTTGGAGATTTGGTGGATAACAAACTTAAAGGTAGCAAGCAGTGCCAGGCGGCAACAGCCAGAGCCAGCATGGTATTGTTTTGTATAAAGAGAGGTATGGATTCAAGGGAGGAAATGTTATTCTCCCTCTTTACAAAGTTACTGGTATTGATACATAAAGTAGAGTTGATCCAGGGATATTTTCGATTGGCACTCGGAGTCAGGAATTTGGTGGGTTTTTTTGCCTTCCTCTGGATCAACAGTTAGGCAGGAAATGTGGGTATTGCTAAGTAGGTTGGACTGGATAGACGTATGTCTTTATTCAACCTGTAATACTATACTATACTATATTATAATTATAATAATAATAATTATTATTATTACTCTAAATATACTATACTATATAAGTTCTAGGGAATATAACCCTATATAAGGTCTCAATCGGAATTGACTAGTATATTACCTATACTATATATACCTATTATTCTTATTATTATTATTATTATTATTATTATTATTTTGTTGTTGTTGTTGTTGTTGTTGTTGTTGTTGTTATTATTATTATTAATTATAATAAATAATACCAGTATTATTATTTTTTATATTATTATTATTATAAATAATAATATTATTATTATTATTATTTTATTATATATAGTAGTATCGTAGTAGTAGTATAGTAATAGTAGTAAAAAGTAGTAGTGGGTGTTATTTCCACCTTCATCCATCCATCATCCAACCATCATCATCCATCAAGCCGCATCATCATCCTCCATCCATCCATCATTCATCCATCCATCATCCATCCATCACCCTCCATCACCATCCATCATTCCTCCATCCCATCCTGCCAGGAGAGTCCATTCCCAGCAGTCAGCCAGTGCCCACTTTCCTCACAGGCCAGGTATCCCAGCCAACCTCCATCAGGCACCATCCCCCCAGCAAGCAGTCACCATCAGTCAGCCATCCATCATTCAAGCTCCAGCCAGCCAGCCATCGGCAGCTAGCCAGCGCCGGCCAGCAGCATCCCCAGCCAGCCATCTAGTAGGCCGCCCTCCAGCAAGGCATCCCTCCATCCATCATTCATCCGTCCTCCATCTTCAGCCAGCCAACCAAAGCCAGCAGGCATGCCATCCAAGCCACCCCGCAATCAGGCACCATCCAGGGGCAGCACAGCCATCAGCCGCATGCTAGCCACGAGGCAGCATCCCATCTGCCAGCATAGAGCCAGGGCACCCTTCCAGCCCATTCAAGGCATCTATCCATCAGTCATTTCAGACCAGCATGCAGTCATCCGCCGCCATCCATCATTTATTATCACAGCATGCATCTCATCCAGCCATCCAGCAGGCACCAGTCCATGCCGGCAGGTGCCATCCAGCATTCATAATGGGCATAGCATCCAGTCAGCCAGCAATCAGCCTGCCAGCCAGCATGCCCATCATCAACCAGCAGCCGCCAGCAGCCAGCCAGCATGCTCCACCCATCCATATGCAGCCAGCAGCCATCAGGCAGCCACCCATTCCAGCATTCATCCTCCTCAGCCATCCAGTAGGATTGTCACTGAGGAGAGTAAGTAGAGGGGAGGAGGAGGAAGTAGGGGGAGGAGTAGAGGAGGATACGTCGCTGAGAGTAATGTCCCGCAGTCAGTCCAGTCAGCCAGTCCAGCCCAGCATCGCATCAGGCCCATCAGTCCAGTCAAGCACCAGCCGCCTGCAATGCAGCCATCCCGCCAGCCGCAGCAGGCCAGCCCCGCCAGCAGGCCGAGCCAGCCCAGCCAGCGCACTCCAGCCACTCGCGAGCCAGACCAGCAGGCATCTAGCCAGCCACCGCCAGCCGTCAGCCAGGCGCCGCCAGCACCAGCAACCCAGCGTCAGCTAACAGCAGGCGGCCGGATCATGCAGGCGCCCAGCCGCAGCCAGCATGGAGTCCCAGCCGCATGCAGCCATCCAGCCAGAATCAGCAGCCGCCCAGGCAGGCAGCAGCCACGCAGCCAGCCAGCGGCAGCAGCGGCCAGGCCGGCCCCCCCCCCCCAGCCACCCCCAAAAGGCCATCTAGCAGTCACAGCAGCAGTGAGCCACCAGCCAGCAGGTCAGCCAGCCGCCTCAGCGCATCCAGCAGTCATCCCCCCAGCCTTCATCATGCATCCATTCAGCCAGCATTCGCCATCCAGCCAGCAGGCATCACCACAGTCCAGCGAGCAGGCAGCAGCCAATCAGCCACCAGCCATCCATCCAGCTCCAGCCAGCGTCAGCCAGCATTCCAGCCACCCATCCAGCATGCGCAGCCATCAGCCGCAGCGAGGTGCCAGCAGGCAGCCAGCCGCAGGCATGCAGCCAGACCACAGGCACCCAGCCAGCCAGCCCTGCAGGCAAGCCGGCATGCCAGCTCCACGCGCCAGCAACCAGCGAGGCAATCTCTCCACAGGCAGGCCAGGAGCAGGCCAGCCGGCCGCCAGCCGCCCACGGAGTCAAGCCCCCTCAGGCCCAGCCCAGCCAGCAGGCAGCCAGTCAGCAGCAGGCACCCAGCCAGCAAGCACCCAGCAGCTCAGCAGGCCGCGGCTCCAGTCCCGCCAGCATACACCAGCAGTCAGCCAGCAGGGAGCCACCCGACCAGCAGCTCATGCCAGCCATCATCCGGCAGCCACCTACCAGCAGGCAGTCCACACCCACCAGGCAGTCAGGCATCCAGCCCAAGCAGGGCAGCAGCAGCCACCAGGCAGCCTCCGGTTCCATGCCCATCTATCATAGCAGCATCATCCAAGCCAGCCGCCAGTCCAGCGCATTATCTTTCAGCCGCCAGCAGGCATCCACTAGCATCAGCCAGCATCATTCAGGCAGCCGCGCCGCCAGCCATCCGGCACAGGAGCAGGCCGCAGTCAGGCAGCCAGCACGCAGCCTCCCAGCCCAGCAGGCAGGCTGCAACTCCAGCCAGCCAGTCAGCAAGCCAGCCCACCAGTCCACCACCAGCAGGCAGCCAGCATGCAGCCACCCACCCAGCAGGCAGCCATCCCATCCAGGCAGGGAGCCAGCAGGGGCAGATCCCACCCCAGCCGCAGCAGACCAGGCCATTACCCGCAGGCGCCACCCGTCGACAGCGTGGAGCAGCCAGCCACCCAGCGCAGGGGCAGTCCGCCCCAGAGGCAGCCAGCCAGCCAGCAGCCAGCCAGCGTCAGCCAGAGGCAGCCACCCAGCCATCAGGCGCCCAGCCAGCCCAGCAGCAGCGAGCCAGCCGCAGGCAGCCAGCCACAGCAGGCAGCCAGCCCCCAGCAGGCAGGCTACCATCCTCAGCCAAGACATCAGCGCCAGCCACCCAGCAGGGACAGTCGAGCCACGCCAGCAGGCAGGGGAGCCCGCCGCCAGCAGGCACCGAGCCACCGAGCAGGCATCAAGCAGCCGCAGGCAGGCTCCAGCCGCAGGCCCAGAAGACATCTAACCAAGCCACGGCAGCCCAGCCACCCAAGCAGGCAGCCAGTGCCAGCATGCAGAGCCACCCAGCCACAGGTCAGCCCGCACTCTCCCACCCGCCATTCATGCATCCCCCAGCCAGCATGCATGGCATCCAGCCCGCAAGCCGCGCCCAGCCTCCAGCTGCGCCAGCCTCAGCCAGCTAGCAGGCGTGAGCGGCAGCCAGTCAGCACACCCAGCCAGCCGCAGGCGCAGCCAGCCAGCAGGCCAAGCGATCCAGCCATCAGGCGCCAGTCCAGCCAGCAGTCATCCCTCCCATTCATCCTTCATTCATCCTCCTTCTCCATCATCCATCCATCCCTCATTCATCCATCCATCATTCATCCATCATTCATCCATCGATCATTTATCCATCCATCATTCATCATCATCCATATATATAGCGCCAAAAGAATCACTGGTGCTAAGTTACATTTAGCAAACAAATATCTGTGTTTTATCTTTACAAATGACTACAAACAATTATTCAGGTTTTTCCCACACCCTATTGGCTTCTCTCCCTCAGAATATGCTTTGTGCAAGGGAAAGCGGGGAAAGGGTTAGGCTTAATAGGAACAGCACCATTGAGTAACAGTAGACCCACTGCAGTTTGACATTGTTATTGTGGAGCCAGGCAGGCTTGGCCCCACCAGACACACCCCATACCCTATTGGCTTCTCTCCCTCAGAGTATGCTTCATGCAAGGGAAAGCGGGGAAGGGGATACGCTTCATGAAAAGGCCTGTATGAGCTGGTGTGTAAGACATGGTCAGAGTAGGTGACAGCATGAAGGTGCCTCGTGGAGAGAGAGACAGGAGCGCAAGTATTGATTTTTGCATTGGACCAAGTAGGATCAACCCAACCATAGAAAAATTAGCCAAAGGGTAGCTGTTATGGTAGAGCATTTGTAATTTTACAGCTTGAATGCTGTAGAGCAATAGCCATTTGCCAGCTAAACTGGCATCATTAATGCCTTGAGGTGGAAATGGAGCAGTACAGATGGCCAGGGGCAAGAGGCCTTCAGTCACGGGCATCAGCAATAGGGCTGCTGTACTGAGATGTGATCCATGCCTCCTCTCCATTACAACGCCCCCTGCCACACTGAAGGTCCTCTCCGAAAGTACACTGGATGCCGGGTATGAAAGGACCTTGATGGCATAGTATGCCTACTCGGGCCATATATCCAGCCTCGCCGCACAGTAGTCCAGTGGATCCTCAGTCTCTGAGGTAACTACACTGGCCATGGATCCAATGTAGTCGGTGACCTGGTGACTGAGGTATTGCCTGGTAGAGTTACCAGTAGATGTGCCTTGCAACTGTGGTTGGAAGAACAGCCTGAAGTTAGCCGCAAGGCCGCCTCCAGAGCTGCTGCTCCTCCTCTCAGGCACAGGGGGACGTGAGGGTGGATATGGGGTAGATAAGGTGGAGAAGGAAGATAGATTTCTAAGGGTCACCAGGGGAAGTAGGGGATTGAAGGATAGGGGCGCTTCTTCCCAGCTGGTCGATCCCAACAGATTTGCCATTTTAGGCGAAGATGTGGAGGACGATGGCTTGGAAGCAGCATGTATGGAGCGGGCCTTTCCCTTGAGCACCCAGGGGACGGCCATCTCCAATACAAGGGAGGGAGAACTGGGGGCTAGGAAGGATAGGCAGGTGGTAGTGGTAGGGGACTCCATTATTAGAAGGGTAGATAGGGTAATCTGTTGCCAAGACCCTACATGCCGAACAGTGTGTTGTCTGCCTGGTGCTAGGGTTCGACATGTGGTGGATCGTGTAGACAGATTATTGGGTGGGGCTGGGAGTGACCCGGCGGTCTTGGTTCACATTGGTGCCAATGACAAAGTTAGAGGTGGAGGTGAGGTCCTTAAAAATGATTTCCGAGAATTAGGGGCCAAGTTAAAAGCAAGGACCTCCAGGGTAGTGATTTAAGAAATACTACCGCAGCTACGTGCTACGCTAGGGAGACAACGGGAGCTCAGGAGTATAAATGCGTGGCTAAGAGGGTGGTGTAAGGAGATGGGGTTTGGGTTTTTAGAAAACTGGGCTGATTTTTCTGTTGGCTACAGGCTCTTTAGTAGAGACAGATTGCACCTCAATGGTGATGTTGCAGCTGTTTTGGGGGAGAAGATGGCTAGGGGGTTGGAGGGAATATTTAACTACACAGGGGTAGATAGAGAAGTTAGGGATCTGGGGGCTAGTAACACAACGGAGGGAGGAGAAGGGGGAGGGGGGAGCATAGAGGATAAGGAGGCATGTACGACCATGTATAGAAGTAAATCAATTGATAATCTAAAATGTATGTTTACAAATGCAAGGAGTCTGGCTGGAAAAACCGGCGAACTTGAAATAATAGCATTAAAGGAAAGGTATGATGTAATTGGTACAGCAGAATCATGGCTTAATGATTCACATGACTGGACAGTAAATATTGAAGGATACTCCTTATTTAGACATGACCGAGTTAATAAGAAAGGAGGAGGAGTATGTATGTATGTTAAACAGGAATTGAAGCCAAATTTAAAAGATGGAATAGATGGGGGAGCAAACGATACGGCAGAAACATTATGGGTGGAACTGTGTACAGGAAGCAAGAAGGTAGGTAAATTAATTGTTGGAGTATGTTATAAGCCGCCAAATGCCGGGGGAGAGGTGGAAATGAATCTCCATATGCAGTTGGCGAAGGCTGCTGGTATGGGGCATGTTCTGGTCATGGGGGATTTTAACTACCCTGACATAGATTGGAGTAAGGGAACTGCCAGCACCTCTAAAGGTATAAAGTTCTTAAATTTTCTATATGAGCATTTTCTTTCACAGATGGTAGAAGTTCCTACTAGACAGAATGCGTTGTTGGATCTGGTGATATCTAATAACCCTGAGCTCATTATGGAGATGAAGGTAATGGGAAGCTTAGGGAATAGTGAAAATGATATAGTGTCATTTAATTTAGGTTGCAAAAAACTAAAGTGCACTGGCTTAACAAAAACTTTTAACTTTAGGAAAGCTAATTTTATGCTTTTAAAGGAATCGCTCCTGCCCATAGACTGGGGGGAACTGTTTCTAGGTAAAGAAACTGAGCAGATGTGGACCACTTTTAAAGGGATATTAAACTATTACATTTCCAAATCGGTACCTTTAGGTAACAAGTGTACCTAGGTCCAGTCCTGCATGGCTTAATGCTCAGGTAAAAAGGGAAATGGAAAAAAAGAAAAAGGCTTTTAAAATTTTGAAAGCATAAGGCACAGAACAGGCTTACAGGGAGTACAAAAGCTGTAATAAAGAGTGCAAGAAAGCAATTAAACTAGCTAAATTAGAAAATGAAATACGGATTGCCGAACAAAGCAAGTCCAACCCCAAAATGTTTTTTAAGTATATAAATGGTAAAAAGATAAGGACTGAGAATGTGGGACCATTAAATAATGGGGCTGAGGTGGTTGTAGAGGATGCCGAAAAGGCTAATCTGCTAAACCGTTTTTTTACATCAGTTTTTACTGTTGAGAATCCTTGTCCTTACAGTAGGGATTGTAGCAATATGCAGGGAAGAAATTAAGAGTTTTCACATTGGATAACGGAGGATATGGTACAGAAACAATTAGACAAAGTTAATATCAATAAAGCGCCAGGACCAGATGGATTGCATCCTAGGATTTTAAAAGAGCTTAGTTCAGTTATAGCTAGACCACTGTTTCTCATATTTTCAGATTCGCTTTTGTCTGGGGACGTGCCGCTGGATTGGAAAAAAGCCAATGTAATACAAATATTCAAAAAAGGTAGTCGTTCACAGCCTGGTAACTATAGACCTGTAAGCCTAACATCAGTGGTAGGGAAGGTGATGGAAACTTTGTTAAGGGATCATATCCTTGACTTTGTCTCCAGAGATCATCTTATTAGTAGTAGTCAGCGTGGATTTATGAGAAATAGATCACGCCAGACAAATTTAATTGGTTTTTATGAAGAAGTGAGTAAGAAGTTAGACTCAGGCACAGCAGTAGATGTGGTATATTTGGATTTTGCAAAAGCTTTTGATACTGTGCCACATAGGCGACTAATGTATAAACTGAGGACTGTTGGCCTTGAAGAAAACATTTGTTCATGGATAGAGAACTGGTTATTGGACCGCAAACAGAGAGTGGTGGTTAATGGAGCTACATCTATGTGGGCTAAAGTTCTAAGCGGAGTGCCTCAGGGTTCTGTACTGGGGCCGCTTCTGTTTAATCTGTTTATAAATGACTTAGAAGAGGGCATTGAGAGCAAGGTCTCTGTGTTTGCTGATGACACTAAATTATGCAGAGCTTTGGAAACTTCCAATGATGTGTAAGTACTGCAAGCAGACCTAGATAGATTATCAAAATGGGCAGCAGAATGGCAGATGAGATTCAATGTAGATAAATGTAAGGTGATGCATTTGGGATTTAATAATCCCTGTGCCATCTACACCATAAATAACTCTGTGTTAAGTGCATCTGTAATGGAAAAAGATTTGGGGGTTCTGGTAGATAACAGACTTAGCTGTAGCAAACAATGCCAGGTAGCAACAGCTAGAGCTAGCAAGATATTGTCTTGTATAAAAAGGGGAATAGATTCAAGAGAGAAAAATATTTTCTCCCTCTTTACAAGGTACTGGTAAGGCCTCATTTGGAATATGCGGTGCAGTTTTGGAATCCCATATACAAAAGGGACATCTTGGAAATTGAGGCAGTTCAGAGAAGGGCAACTAAATTAATAAGGGGAATGGAGGGGCTTGAATATGCAGGCAGATTAGACAAGTTAGGGCTGTTTACATTGGAGAAGCGGCGTTTGCGTGGGGACATGATAACCTTATACAAATATATTAATGGCCCATACAGTGAACTCTCTGGTGCATTGTTCACTAATAGGTCATATCAGAGGACACGTGGACATCCTTTAAGGTTGGAAGAAAAGAAGTTTCATCTTCAGGTTAGGAGAGGTTTCTTTACAGTGAGAACGGTGAAACTGTGGAACTGTCTTCCAGCAGATGTGGTAATGGCAAGCTCATTGAATAACTTAAAAAAAGGCCTGGATAAGTTTCTAAAACTAAAAAATATTGAGAATTACTGGTATTAATGCATATACTGTAGTTCTGGTTGGTACAGGGATACTATATAATATTGAGAATTACTGGTATTAATACATATAGGTCTGGTTGATCCAGGGATACTTTCTGATTGCCGTTTGGAGTCAGGAAGGAATTTTTTCCCCCTTTTTAGCTGGTTTTTTTTGCCTTACTCTGGATCAACTGTTAGGTAGGGTTAAAAAAAAAAAAGTGAATAGGTTGGACTTGATGGATGTATGTCTTTATTCAACCTTTATTACTATGATACTATGTAACATCAGGTGCTGTAGGCCTGCCAGCACCTGGGAAAGCAGAACAGAGGCAACGTAGCAGTGTTGCCTCGTACTGCTGCATTATGTTTTACCTCTGAGATGCGGGAATGAACTCAGACACTTTACCCTTTTAGCAGGGATCTATAAGGGTGGCCACCCAGTACTGCTCCTTCTCTTTGATGGCCTTAATCCAATGCGCAGGCATTGCAGCATATGCATATCCATATGCCACAAAGTGCCGAATGCAGAGGACCCCATGTCCTCATCATCACAGAGGACAATAGTCTCGGCTCAACCACTCCCCAACCACGGATGACATTTGGTACTTGGGAGGGTTGAGACGTCCCCCTAGAGGAATGCCCCATTTTCTCTCAGTCCAGATCACCTAAATCCCCCTCATCATCATCAGGCGGCTGCTCTTCACCGTGATGCCCGGGCTCAGAAAGCTCCACTGTGTCAGCGTCCTTCTATTCCAGTAGCTGCTGCTCGGCAGCTAGTACCCTGTCGAGTACGCCACACAGGGTGGGCTCAAGGAGGCACAACAGTGGGATGGTATCCACTATGATGGCATCACCGCGGCTTACCATCCTGATGGCCTCCTCAAATGGCGCAAGCACACCACAGGCATATTGAATCAGCAGCCACTGCCTGAGTAAGAGAAATCCCAGGTCCCCAGAGCCTGACATAGCCTCATACTCATACAAGTAGTCCATGATGGCTCACCTCTGCTGGAGCAGCCTCAGCAGCATAATAAGACTAGAGTTCCAGTGGGTGGGGGGGGGTCACAATTCAAGTGCAGACTGTTCTGCTGCTGGAACTTGGCCAGATGAACTGTGGGCGTGTGGCAGTGACTGGACACCCTCCTAGTACACATAGTGTGCAAAAACATATCTTGAGACTCCTCCTCTGGATCCCCGAAGGTAGTGGGCATGTGGGCAAAGAACTCCTGATAAAGAGGATCAGGGTCTATGCCCACAGTAGGAGCCTCAGGTGAGGAAGGAGCAGGCACAGTATCTACAGTGGCAGCTCGGCTGCTCTGTACCTGTGAGGAGGTGGATGAGGAAGGCTGGGTAAACTACTCTACTACCCGCCTTCCTTGATCAGAAGGGATAGCCCTAGAGCAGCTACCCCTAAACATATCGGGTATGGATACCTGGCTGCCCTGTGAAGGGCCAGGTGGCTCTTGGCCAGAGCCTTCAGTAGGCTATCCTCTGCCTCTCCGTCCACGTGCAGAAGCAAACCTGCTCCTGGCTCTCCCTCTCCCTCCATGTGCAGAAGCACCCCTGCTCCTGCCTCTTCCTCCACGTACAGAAGCAACCCAGCTCCTGGCTCTCCCTCTCCCTCCACGTACAGAAGCACCCTTGCTCCTGGCTCTCCCTCCAATACCCCCCACTATTCCTCTCTTTCCACCCTCCAAACCCTTCCCCTTACACCTCAGCCAGTCCCCACACACACCCTGAAATTTTGGTAAAAATCGGTCCAGCCGTTAGTGTGCAGGAGTTCAAATTTCTATTCCCCCCCCATTCACCCCCACCCTAAAAAAAATATTTCGTTAACCTTTTACTGGTAAAGGAGTATATGCATACAAAATTTGGTCTCTGCAATGTCAGATACTCACCGTTACAGGTGGAATTTCAGAAAACCTGCTTAACTTTTGTAAGTAAGGTGCAATGAATGAGCCTGCCAAATTTAAGCCGTCTGCCTCCACGGCAAGTTGGAGAATTAGTGATGAGTGAGTGAGTGAGGGCGTTACAGGTGGAATTTCGAAATGAAACCTGCTTAACTTTTGTAAGTAAAGTGCAATG
Organism: Hymenochirus boettgeri; assembly: GCA_019447015.1. NCBI lineage: Eukaryota > Metazoa > Chordata > Amphibia > Anura > Pipidae > Hymenochirus > Hymenochirus boettgeri. Next base: position 140,753 of record JAACNH010000702.1, read on the forward strand.
AATGAGCCTGCCAAATTTAAGCCGTCTGCCTCCACGGCAAGTTGGAGAATTAGTGATGAGTGAGTGAGAGAGTGAGGGCGTTACAGGTGGAATTTCCAAACGAAACCTGCTTAACTTTTGTAAGTAAGGTGCAATGAATGAGCCTGCAAAATTTAAGCCGTCTGCCTCCACGGCAAATTGGAGAATTAGTGATGAGTGAGTGAGTGAGTGAGTGAGGGCGTTACAGGTGGAATTTCGAAATGAAACCTGCTTAACTTTTGTAAGTAAAGTGCAATGAATGAGCCTGCCAACTTTAAGCCGTCTGCCTCCACGGCAAGTTGAAGAATTAGTGATGAGTGTGTGAGTGAGTGAGTGAGTGAGTGAGGGTGTTACAGGTGGAATGTCCAAATGAAACCTGCTTAACTTTTGTAAGTATGGTGCAATGAATGAGCCTGCCAAATTTAAGCCGTCTGCCTCCACGGCAAGTTGGAGAATTAGTGATGAGTGAGTGAGTGAGTGAGTGAGTGAGGGTGTTACAGGTGGCATTTCGAAACGAAACCTGCTTAACTTTTGTAAGTAAGGTGCAATGAATGAGCTTGCCAAATTTAAGCCGTCTGCCTCCACGGCAAGTTGGAGAATTAGTGATGAGTGAGTGAGTGAGTGAGTGAGTAAGGGCGTTACAGGTGGAATTTCGAAATGAAACCTGCTTAACTTTTGTAAGTAAGGTGCAATGAATGAGCCTGCCAAATTTAAGCCATCTGCCTCCACGGCAAGTTGGAGAATTAGTGATGAATGAGTGAGTGAGTGAGTAGGGCGTTACAGGTGGAATTTCGAAACGAAACCTGCTTAACTTTTGTAAGTAAGGTGCAATGAATGAGCCTGCCAAATTTCAGCCGTCTGCCTCCACAGCAAGTTGGAGAATTAGTGATGAGTGAGTGAGTGAGTGAGTGAGTGAGGGCTTTGCCTTTTATTAGTATAGATTCCATATCGATGTATAGACATCTGTATAGAAAATACTCTGTACATAGAAACGGTGAATACTGGGGTCAGATACAGAATCTATTACTTATCAGGGATTCCATATTGGTGTATAGACATCTGTATAGAAAATACTCTGTACATAGAGACAGGGAATACTGGGGTCAGTTACAGAATCTATTACTTATCAGGGATTCCATATCGGTGTGTAGACATCTGTATAGAAAATACTCTGTACATAGAGACAGTGAATACTGGGTCAGTTACAGAATCTATTACTTATCAGGGATTCTATATCGGTGTATAGACATCTGTATAGAAAATACTCTGTACATAGAGACAGTAAATACTGGGGTCAGTTACAGAATTTATTACTTATCGGGGATTCCATATTGGTGTATAGACATCTGTATAGAAAATACTCTGTACATAGAGACGGTGAATACTGGGTCAGTTACAGAATCTATTACTTATCGGGGATTCCATATTGGTGTATAGACATCTGTATAGAAAATACTTGTACATAGAGACGTGAAATACTGGGTCAGTTACAGAATCTATTACTTATCGGGATTCCATATTGGTGTATAGACATCTGTATAGAAAATACTCTGTACATAAGACGGTGAATACTGGGTCAGATCAGAATCTATTACTTATCAGGATCCATATTGGTGTATAGACATCTGTATAGAAAATACTCTGTACATAGAGACGGTGAATATGGGTCAGTTACACAGAACTATTACTTATCAGGGATTCCAATCGGTGTATAGACATCTGTATAGAAAATACTCTGTACATAGAGACGGTGAATATGGGGTCAGTTACAGAATCTATTACTATCAGGATTCCATATTGGTGTATAGACATCTGTAGAGAAAAACTCTGTACATAGAGACGGTGAATACTGGGTCAGTACAGAATCTATTACTTATCAGGATTCCATATTGGTGTATAGACATCTGTTAGAAAATCCTCTGTACATAGAGACAGTGAATACTGGGGTCAGTTACAGAATCTATTACTTATCGGGATTCCATATGTGTATAGACATCTGTATAGAAAATACTCTGTACATAGAGACGTGAATATTGGGTCAGTTACAGAATCTATTACTTATCAGGGATTCCATATCGGTTATAGACATCTGTATAGAAAATACTCTGTACATAGAGACAGTGAATACTGGGTCAGTTACAGAATCTATTACTTATCAGGGATTCCTATGTGTATAGACATCGTATAGAAATACTCTGTACAAGAGACGTGAATATTGGGGTCAGTTACAAATCTATTACTTATCAGGGATTCCATATTGGTGTATAGACATCTGTATAGAAAATACTCTGTACATAGAGACGGTGAATACTGGGTCAGTTTACAGAATCTTTACTTACCAGGGATTCCATATCGTTGTATGACATCTTATAGAAAATACTCTGTACTAGAGACGGTGAATACTGGGGTCAGTTACAGAATCTATTACTTATCAGGGATTCCATATCGGTGTATAGACATCTGTATAGAAAATACTCTGTACATAGAGACAGTGAATACTGGTCAGTTACAGAATCTATTACTTATCAGGGATTCCATATGGGTGTATAGACATCTGTTAGAAAATACTCTTGCATAGAGACAGTGAATACTGGGGTCAGTTACAGAATCTATTACTTATCAGGGATTCCATATTGGTGTATAACATCTGTATAGAAAATACTCTGTGCATAGAGCAGGAATACTGGGAGAGTTACAGAATCTATTACTTATCGGGATTCCATATCGGTGTATAGACATCTGTATAGAAAATACTCTGTACAAGAGACGGTGAATACTGGGTCAGTTACAGAATCTATTACTTATCAGGGATTCCATACGGTGTATATACATCTGTTATAGAAAATACTCTGTGCATAGAGACAGTGAATACTGGGGTCATTACAGAATCTTACTTATTAGGGATTCCATATCGGTGTATACATCTTTTAGAAACTCTTGTACATAGAGACGGTGAATACTGGGGTCAGTTACAGAATCTATTACTTATCAGGGATCCATATTGGTGTATAGACATCTGTATAGAAAATACTCTGTGCATAGAGACAGGGAATACTGGGGAGAGTTACAGAATCTATTACTTATCGGGGATTCCATATCGGTGTATAGACATCTGTATAGAAAATACTCTGTACATAGAGACAGTGAATACTGGGGTCAGTTACAGAATCTATTACTTATCAGGATTCCATATTGGTGTATGATATCTGTATAGAAAATACTCTGTACATAGAGACGGTGAATACTGGGTCAGTTACAGAATCTATTACTTATCAGGGATTCCATATCGGTGTATAGACATCTGTATAGAAAATACTCTGTACATAGAGACGGTGAATACTGGGTCAGTTAAGAATCTATTACTTATCAGGGATTCCATATCGGTGTATAGACATCTGTATAGAGAAATACTCTGTACATAGAGACAGTGAATATCTGGAGTCAGTTACAAATCTTTACTTATCAGGGATTCCATATCGGTGTATAGACATCTGTATAGAAAATACTCTGTACATAGACACGTGAATACTGGGGTCAGTTACAGAATCTATTACTTATCAGGGATTCCATATCGGTGTATAGACATCTGTATAGAAAATACTCTGTACATAGAGACAGTGAATCCTGGGTCAGTTACAGAATCTATTCTTATCAGGGATCCATATCGGTGTATAGACATCTGTAAGAAATACTCTGTACATAGAGACAGTGAATACTGGGTCAGTTACAGAATCTATTACTTATCAGGGATCCATATCGGTGTATAGACATCTGTATAGAAAATACTCTGTACATAGAGACGGTGAATACTGGGTCAGTTACAGAAGCTATTACTTATCAGGATTCCATATCGGTGTATAGACATCTGTATAGAAAATACTCTGTACATAGAGACGGTGAATACTGGGGTCAGTTCAGAATCTATTACTTATCAGGGATTCCTTATCGGTGTATAGACATCTGTATAGAAAATACTCTGTACATAGAGACGGTGAATACTGGTTCAGTTACAGAATCATTACTTATAGGGATTCCATATCGGTATAGAGACATCTGTATAGAAAATACTCTGTACATAGAGACGGTGATACTGGGGTCATTACAGAATCTATTACTTATCAGGGATTCCATATCGGTGTATAGACATCTGTATAGAAAATACTCTGTACATAGAGACGGTGAATACTGGGTCAGTTACAGAATCTATTACTTATCAGGGATTCCATATCGGTGTATAGACATCGTAAGAAAATACTCTGTACATAGACAGTGAATACTGGGTCAGTTCAGAATCTATTACTTATCAGGGATTCCATATCGGTGTAGACATCTGTATAGAAAATACTCTGTACATAGAGACGGTGAATACTGGGTCAGTTACAGAATCTATTACTTATCAGGGATTCCATATCGGTGTATAGCATCTGTATAGAAAATACTCTGTACATAGAGACGGTGAATACTGGGGTCAGTTACAGAATCTATTACTTATCAGGATTCCATATCGGTGTATAGACATCTGTATAGAAAATACTCTGTACATAGAGACGGTGAATCAGGTCAGTTACAGAATCTATTCTTATCAGGGATTCCATATCGGTGTATATAGACATCTGTATAGAAAATACTCTGTACATAGAGACGGTGAATACTGGGTCAGTACAGAATCTATTACTATCAGGGATTCCATATCGGTATATATAGACATCTGTATAGAAAAATCTCTGTACATAAGACGGTGAATACGGGTCAGTTACAGAATCTATTACTTCAGGGATTCCTATTGGTGTATAGAACATCTGTATAGAAAATACTCGTACTAGAGACGGTGAATACTGGGTCAGTTACAGAATCTATTACTTATCAGGGATTCCATATCGGTGTATAGACATCTGTATAGAAAATACTCTGTACATAGAGACGGTGAATACTGGGGTCAGTTACAGAATCTATTACTTATCAGGGATTCCATATCGGTGTATAGACATCTGTATAGAAATACTCTGTACATAGAGACGGTGAATACTGGGTCAGTTACAGAATCTATTACTTATCAGGGATTCCATATCGGTATATAGACATCTGTATAGAAAATACTCTGTACATAGAGACGGTGAATACTGGGTCAGTTACAGAATCTATTACTTATCAGGGATTCCATATCGTTGTATAGACATCTGTATGAAATACTCTGTACATGAGACGGTGAATACTGGTTCAGTTACAGAATCTATTATCTATCAGGGATTCCATATCGGTGTATAGACATCTGTATAGAAATACTCTGTACATAGAGACGGTGAATACTGGGTCAGTTACAGAATCTATTACTTATCAGGGATTCCATATCGGTATATAGACATCTGTATAAAATACCTGTACATAGAGACGGTGAATACTGGGTCAGTTACAGATCTATTACTTATCAGGGATTCCATATCGTGTATAGACATCTGTTATAGAAAATACTCTGTACATAGAGACGGTGAATACTGGGTCAGTTACAGAATCTATTACTTATCAGGGATTCCATATCGGTGTATAGACATCTGTATAGAAAATACTCTGTACATAGACGATGAATACTGGGTCAGTTACGAAATCTATTACTTTCAGGGATTCCATATCGGTGTATAGACATCTGTATAGAAATACTCTGTACATAGAGACGGTGAATACTGGGGTCAGTTACAGAATCTATTACTTATCAGGGATTCCATATCGGTGTATAGACATCTGTATAGAAAATACTCTGTACATAGACAGTGAATACTGGGTCAGTTACAGAATCTATTACTTATCAGGGATTCCATATCGATGTATAGACATCTGTATAGAAAATACTCTGTACATAGAGACGGTGAATACTGGGGTCAGTTACAGAATCTATTACTTCTCAGGGATTCCAATTCGGTGTATAGACATCTGTATAGAAAATACTCTTACATAGAGACGGTGAATACTGGGTCAGTTACAGAATCTTTACTTATCAGGGATTCCATATCGTGTATAGACATCTGTATAGAAAATACTCTGTACATAGAGACGGTGAATACTGGGTCAGTTACAGAATCTATTACTTATCAGGGATTCCATATCGGTGTATAGACATCTGTATAGAAAATACTCTGTACATAGAGACAGTGAATACTGGGTCAGTTACAGAATCTATTACTTATCAGGGATTCCTATCGTTGTATAGACATCTGTATAGAAATACTCTGTACATAGAGACGGTGAATACTGGGGTCAGTTACAGAATCTATTACTTATCAGGGATTCCATATCGGTGTATAGACATCTGTATAGAAAATACTCTGTACATAGACAGTGAATACGGGTCAGTACAGAATCTATTACTTATCAGGATTCCATATCGTGTATAGACATCTGTATAGAAAATACTCTGTACATAGACAGTGAATACTGGGTCAGTTACAGAATCTATTACTTATCAGGGATTCCATATCGGTGTATAGACATCTGTATAGAAAATACTCTGTACATAGAGACGGTGAATACTGGGTCAGTTACAGAATCTATTACTTATCAGGGATTCCATATTGGTGTATAGACATCTGTATAGAAAATACTCTGTACATAGAGACAGTGAATACTGGGTCAGTTACAGAATCTATTACTTATCAGGGATTCCATATCGGTGTATAGACATCTGTATAGAAAATACTCTGTACATAGAGACGGTGAATACTGGGGTCAGTTACAGAATCTATTACTTATCAGGGATTCCATATCGGTGAATAGACTCTGTATAGAAATTACTCTGTACATAGAGACATGAATACTGGGGTCAGTTACAGAATCTATTACTTATCAGGATTCCATATCGTTGTATAGACATCTTTAAGAAATACTCTGTACATAGAGGTGAATACTGGGTCAGTTACAGAATCTATTACTTATCAGGGATTCCATATCGGTGTATAGACATCTTATAGAAAATACTCTGTACATAAGACGGTGAATACTGGGTCAGTTACAGAATCTATTACTTATCAGGGATTCCATATTGGTGTATAGACATCTGTATAGAAAATACTCTGTACAAAGAGACAGTGAGTACAGTTGTACTGACAACAACATGGAAGTATTTTTCATACCAGAATCTACCCTTTGTATATACATAAACGCAACTTACTAGAGAATAATATTAAAGGTATCTGTGTTCTAGGGAGAAAAGCTTTTATAATAAAATCCTCTCTTTTCAGGTTGATGTACAACATTTCTGTATTCTTGTGTAACTAACTGAATTATTACAAACAAAGTTTTCCTGTTAACTGGAAATAACCGAATCACCATGGGGGGTTAGGAAACAATATTGTATCTGTTCTTTAGAGACAGTATCAATTATAGAGATCACAGGTGTCTGTGTCTATATTCAGTATAATGTACAGGTCCTGTCTCTGGTCTCTATATAATGATGGTTGGATTATCCAGTTCCTTACACTGATCTACAGATGAAGGTGAATCCTCCATCCTCTATGTCCCTCTGTACCACTGACTGCTGGAGGGGAGGCCTGATGCTCTGCTTTGTATTGGGTTACACAGTGTTTTATAGGGGAACAATGCTAAGAGACACAATAATATCGAATGCCATCAAAGTGCTAATATATCTGATTGTCCTGTGTGTGGAACCTTGTAGATCCACATCTCACAATATCAATTCTGCCTGTCACCTGGAGATCCATAAATACCTTCCAGAATATGGCTATATAAAGTATGGAGATATCATGATTGGAGCAGTGATGACCGGACATATAACAGTGTTTGATCAAACGATTCATGCTTATAATTCACACAATAATGAGGACTTTCCTTTTAACATACTGAAAATTACAACATGTGATCAGTGAGTCACATTTTTCACTGACAATAACATAAAGTGAATAGAGAAAATCATAAATAGAGGGACTGTTCTCTGTCTGATGTATATGTGGGATATGTACACAAAATACTGTATTATACACCTTATGGTATAATTACAAGCTATCTCTTTTTACAAGGCACTGGTAAGGCTTATTTGGAATATGTGGTGCAGTAAGGGAAATCTTAGAATTGGAAGCAGTTCAGTGAAGGGCAACTAAATTAATAAGGGGAATGGGGGGGGGGCTTGAATATGCAGGCAGATTAGACAAGTTGGGCTGTTTACATTGGGATATGATAACCTTATACAAATATATTAATGGGCCATACAATGAACTCTCTGGTACATTGTTCACTAATAGGTCATATCAGAGGACACGTGGACATCCTTTAAGGTTGGAAGAAAAGAAGTTTCGTCTTCCGGTTAGGAAAGGTTTCTTTATAGTGAGAATGGTGAAACGTGTGGAAGACATTATGCTTTATACAATCTCCAATTCTATTTTATTATGTCACTGTTAGGCAGACATTATGGGTGGGGTATAAAGGTTGGACTAGATGGACGTATGTCTTATACAACTTCTATACTAAGTTACATGAAACTGTTAGATAGACATTATTGGTAGGGTATAAAGGTTGGACTATATAAACGTGTGTCCTTATTCAACCTCCAATACTATGTTACTATGTAACTGTTATACAGACATAATGGGTAGGCTATAAAGGTTGGACTGGATTGACGTATGTCTTTATACAACCTCAATACTATGTTCTATGTAACTGTTATACAGACATTATGGTAGGGTAAAAGGTTGGACTAGATGGACGTATCTTCTTATACAACCTCCAATACTATGTTACTATGTAACTGTTATACAGACATTATGGGTAGGCTATAAAGGTTGGACTGGATTGACGTATGTCTTTATACAATCTCCAATACTATGTTACTATGTACTGTTACGCAGGCATATAGGTAGGGTATACAGGTTGGACTAGATGACGTATGTCTTTATACAACCTCCAATACTATGTTCTTGTAACTGGTATACAGACATTATGGGTAGGGTATAAAGGTTGTACTGGATGGACGTATGTCTTTATACAACCTCCAATACTATGTTACTATGTAACTGTTATACAGACATTATGGGTAGGGTATAAAGGTCGGACTAGATGGACGTATGTCTTTATACAACCTCCAATACTATGTTACTATGTAACTGTTATACAGACATTATGGGTAGGCTATAAAGGTTGGACTGGATTGACGTATGTCTTTATACAATCTCCAATACTATGTTACTATGTAACTGTTATACAGACATTATGGGTATGCTATAAAGGTTGGACTAGATTGACGTATGTCTTAACCCTCCACTATGTTACTATGTAACTGTTATACAGACATTATGGGTAGGGTATAAAGGATGGATTAGATGGACGTATGTCTTTTTACAACCTCCAATACTATGTTACTACAGTATGAACTGTTAGACAGACATTATGAGTAGGGTTTTAAGGTTGAATTGGATTAGATGATGTATGTCTTTATTAATCCAACATTACTATGTTACTATGTAACTGTTAAACAGTCATTATGGGTAGGGTATAAAGGCTGGACTAGATGGACGTATGTCTTTATACAGCCTCCAATACTATGTTACAATGTTCTTTCTATTTCTCCTTGTTCTTCTGTTTTATTCTTCTGCTTTTTTGGACTGTATCCTCCTCCCACAGTTTTGAGCTAGAGACATGAATTCAGTACAGACTGCGGGGCATAGGACAGTTGACTAGAGCTGATCGTCATGCGGTGGGGCATATAGGAGAAGTGTGCTATCTTCTAGCTAAGGAATCTGCGAAAGTGTCACGGTGTTATATGCGAAGTTCCGGACATTTTTCCCATAGACTATAATGGTAACAATCTTCAAATGTGGATATTTCAAAACAGTTTGTTTCATGGTCATAAATACAAAGGCGATACCCCCAACCCTCCACACAGACACAGGTACACCCACCTACTGACCTACCTTTCATTCCCATGGAATCCATACTTAAAGGGTAACTATAGTCAAAAAAATAAATTTGATCAATCATCAATAAAAGTTAGTTATATGGACATACATGCAAAAACACATACCCACAACCTTATATGGGTACACACACCTACTGACCTACCCTTCCATCCCCGTGGAAGCCATACTTAAAAGGTAAATAAAGTAAAAAAACCAATTTAGATTTATCCTCAATAAAAGATAGTTTATGGTTGTAAACACAAAAAAGACATACCCCCTTCAACCAGACCCAGGTACACACACCTACTGATCTACTTATCCATTACTGTGGCAGCCATACTTAAAAAAAAAATGTTGATCAATAATCAAAAAAGTTTGTTTTTTTAACCCCCAATGTGATACAGGTAAACACACCTACTGACCTACCCCTCCATTACTGTTGCAGCCATACTTAAAGGGTAACTAAAGTCAAAAAAACGAATTTTGACCAATTATCAAAAAAGTTTGTTTTTTTTAACCCCCAACCTGACACAGGTACACACACCTACTGACCTACTTATCCATTACTATGGAAGCCATACTTAAAGGGTAACTATAGTTAAAAAAGCCAATTTTGACTAATCGTTCAAAAAGTTTGTTTTTTTAACATCCAACCTGATCAAGGTACACACTTCTACTGAGCTTCCCTTTCTCTTTCTAGTTAATACTAATAACTATTTAACAGTTTCTAAACCTGTATTAATTATTTCTGTAATTAGACCACATTATCTTTACAATAACAATGTATGTTTTACAGCTTGCAATTAAACATACCTGTAATATCCAAACAACAAGTTTCGCCATGTAGACTAGGACTTTTCTCCATTACTGCTGGGTATAATAAGCTGTCCAACCAGAAACAATTTAGTAAATTAAACAGTCCTCTTATTATTGTAATAACGTCCCAACAGAAACTTTTCACTATTATAGAAAATTGGGCTGTTGTACATCCATATTAAAGTGCAACTAGAGACCAAAAATATAATACATACAAAAAACAGAATTCTAGTGTACAGACAATTCTAATTGCATATTGGCTCCCTCCATAAGGTTCCTGCTACAAACAGCCTGCCATGAACCCTGGATAAATAAAAGCAATTAGTTCAATAAGTTGGCCAAATTATTTTGATGTGGTGACTGGGCTTAAAATAATTTTGCCAACTTATTGAACTAATTGCTTTTATTTATCCAGGGTTCATGGCAGGCTGTTTGTAGCAGGAACCTTATGGAGGGAGCCAATATGCAATTAGAATTGTTTGTGCACTAGAATTCTATTGTTTGTATGTATTATATTTTTGGTCTCTAGTTGCACTTTAATATGGATGTACAACAGCCCAATTTTCTATATATTGTGTTACATTGAAGGTTTGACCAAGCCTTCTGGGTAATTGTACTCCACCCAGAGTTAGGTCATGTGCTTGTTTGAGCAAAGTACATTAAACTAGAGAGTCAACTTCATGCATCCAGGCCACACAGGAGAAGCTGTCAGCTCATGTAGCTAAAAAGGCAAGTACCAGTAGGTTAGGACCCAGTTAAAGAAACCAACCTTGACGTGGTGACTGGGCTTAAAATAATTTTGCCAACTTATTGAACTAATTGCTTTTATTTATCCAGGGTTCATGGCAGGCTGTTTATAGCAGGAACCTTATGGAAGTAGGCAATATGCAATTAGAAATGTTTGTGCACTAGAATTCTGTTTTTTGTATGCAATAAACTTTTCTCTATTACATAAATTTTGTGTTTGCACATAAGCTGTCCCATTAGAAACAATTTAGTAAAACTGTCCCATCAGAGACTTTTCTCTATTACAGCAAATGTTGTGCTTGTATTAAGCTGTACCAACAAAAAGAATTCAGTGAACTAAACAGTCCTTTCGTGTTTGCAATAAACTGTCCGATCAGAAAAAATTCAGTGAACTAAACAGTCCTATTTCAGATCAAAAAAAAAAAGAAAAACTTTTATGCAAGTGTAAGCAAAAATAAACTACACATATTTAGGGGCAGGTTAAATTGCAGGGAGTGGCATGGTCTCTTAGTATTGTGTGAACAGATAACAAATTATAGAGTAACCATTGGTCAGCAAACTCGGTTTGAAAAATGACAAAGTGCTGTCTATTATATTTCTTTATGAATTTTTTTATCATGAATTATAGAAAACTATTTAACATTTGTCAAATAATTAATATCAAATTTATGTGGACTAATTAAAATTACACTATTTTTCTCTATCTAATAATTTATAGTAAAATATTTAACATGTATCAAATAGCTTAACAAATAGTTTACTCTAATTTATTCAAGAAAGTTCCATGTGTTTTTATTTTATAAAAAAAATATTTTATATTAATGATGTTAATAGGTAATGTTCTATCTATGAATAAAATATAACAATTCACTTTATTTTATTCATTTATTTTTTAAATACTGGACAAATAAATGTTGGGTACCATGGCACCCAGTCTTAATCAGATTTAGGAAAATAAAGATTGGAAATCTGATTAAGAGTAACACTGGTGTGCTATGGTTACCCAACATTTATTTGTATGACTAGCGAGGAAGGATCACTTTAGACCACCGGCACCCAGCAAAATATATATTGAGGTGTGCGGGAGTCCAGCCAAATCACTTTAAATATTGGTCAACTACATAGTTTCCATCCTATACATTAAAACAATAAGACAATTTGCTGTTACTTCTTAAGCTATTTGACAAGTGTTAAATATTTTTACTATAGTTTACTTTAATTTATTACAAGAAAGTTCCATGAGTATTTATTTTATAAAACGATAAGTAAGACAAATTTCTGTTACTTTTTAAAATATTTGGAAAATGTTTAAATATTTGGTTATACATTTTACATAGAGAAAAATAGTGTACTTTTTATTATCTGTCCTCACCAAATTTGCTGTTACTGTATAAAACTATTTGATAAATGTTAGATAGTTTACTTTTGCTACAAGAAAGTTCCAGAAAATAAATGTAATAGGCTGTACCTTGATATTTTTTTAAACCAAACTACAGTAGTGACCATACCTGCAATTTAATCAGACCCTAACTAGGATTTTTTGTTTGTTTTTTCCTTACACATATGGTTTTAAAATGAACAAATGTGTTTATCAAATTGAGGAGCTTAATTTGGTAATATTGTTAATAGATTGATATATTTTATTACAATACAATGTGTGGTGGTAGAGAATTGAACCATGTATAATAATATAATAAATTAAAATTTTATTTTATTTTTAAATATTGGACAAATACATTATTTCCATGCTATACTATACTTCTATATATGTGTTTTTACACAATAATAAGACAATTTGTTTTGTATGTTTATTTTTAGTTTGTAACACAATACTTAGATGGTTTGCTATTACTTCTTAAACTGTTTGACAAATGTTAAATATGTTTACTATAATTTATTACATAAGTTACATAGAGAAAATGTTTTTGCATACACAAATAGAGATTTCACATACACAGAATTTTGATTACACCACTTGAGGAACATTCAAGATCAATTACTTAAACATGTATAGAATGATAT